>OZ030021.1:24975000-25227500 GCA_964023405.1 Apodemus agrarius
ACATCCCACCTCAAATGAAAGCAGACTTCAACTGCTCTCCTTCTGGCTGACTCTTATGTAAATGAGCTGCCTGCAGCCTGACTCACAGGAGCTCAAAATGGAAAACACAGAGAGGAAAACAGTCTAGTTCAAAGGTAAAGGTGGGCCTTGCTATGCAGTGAGGCTTTATCCTTACACCTAGCATCTGCCAGGCACTTGGCACGGGTGCCAGCACGTGAAAGACACCTAACTCACCGGCTCATCTCTGAGGCCAGCAAGAGCCTTAGCTACTGTTCCTCTTGTTTTTACACAAAGGAAATTAAAATCCTAGAGAAATAAAATGAGAGTTTATCATCAGCTTTCTGTAGACGAGTCTGTTTCATCTGTCAGTCTTCTGAATGCATCTCAGAGTCACGCTGGGGTCTGGTGTGATGTCTGACCACACCGTGGCTGCAGACTGGTCAGATGGTGTGGGGAGGAACCGTGGTTTCCTCCCTCCCTCCACTCGGCCTGCTTATGAAGGCAAATCCCAGGCCGTCTAGCCTACCAGACAATGTTTGCCTAACGAGGCCTTTTAGCATGACTCCACAGAGCCCTTGGTTTTCACAGACTTGGTGATCCTATGCCGTTGGGATGGCTTCTTCCCCCTCCCTGCTTTGCAAGCCTCCCCCCCCCCCCAAGGCAGGAGCTACCCTAGGTATCTATTTGCTCCAAACATTAAAAAAGAACACACCCATCTATTCACTATGGAGTTATTTTGAATCTATGCATTATGCACCCCTGCTGGAAAGAAAGGAAGGGAAAAAAAAAAAAAAAAGAGCAAAATCACATTACAATCCTCTCTGGCAGAATTCTGCCCTCAAAGACAGAAAAACAATCTGGAATTACACCTAGTTCCTAACTCCAAGCAGCTCCCAGTGCTGCTCCTCTTCTGCTCCTAGCTGGACAGCTCCAGATGTGTCTGAGTTTCAGTGATTCCCTCATAAAGAACCCTCAGAACAAATTGTGGGCTCTGATTGATTTAAGAGGCAACTTGCACTGCACCTGTGGTCTGGTTCTAAGATTGTTTGTTTCTATTCCAATTATCCTGCATCAATGGTTTAAAACTGGGAACTGTCTGCTGCACATACCCAGTCCATTTTAGTAGAGAATAAATCTAGGCCACTGTGTCCTTTTCTCTCCTAGGCTCAGGACAGCACCTGACATCTCAGGGCCCTGATTGGGCCAGATCAGCTCTAACTCTATTCAACTCTTTAAGGATTCAATTAATCATAAAGCCAATTCCATTCTGGGCTCCATCTGTCTTGCCTCCTTCAGGGACTAATAATCACTCACTGTGTGTTTTTACACACTAGTTGAACTGAAATTAAGGCTGATTTCATCAGTATACTAAAAAAAAAATATTTTTTTTCTTTTTCAAAATATATTTCTTGAAAAAAACTTCAGAGGTATTTGATTTTTTGTTTGCATAAAGATACTTTTAAATAAAATAACATCTTTTAGTAACTTTAATTTTTGACATAATTCTAGCTCCCCCCTCCCCCGCCCCCCAATAAAACCATAAGAAGGCGGTCCCTTGGAGAGACAGCCACTCTTAGAGTTAATGATACAACAAAGAGAGTCACGAAATCCTTGGACAAAGCATGGATATCCTAAAAACCATGGAAAGAAATGGAGCTGATTTGATATCTTAAATATTATTTTAAGAAATATAATTAGGCCGGGCGTGGTGGCGCATGCCTGTAATCCCAGCACTTGGGAGGCAGAGGCAGGCGGATTTCTGAGTTCGAGGCCAGCCTGGTCTACAGAGTGAGTTCCAGGACAGCCAGGACTATACAGAGAAACCCTGTCTCAAAAAACAAAAACAAAAAACAAAACAAAACAAAACAAACAAACAAAAAAAAACAAAAAAAAAAGAAAAAGAAAAGAAAAGGAAAAGGAAAAGAAATATAATTAGTCATCCATTTTGGGACTAGTAGACTTAAGTAACTTAAAGGTTAGAGTTATTTTATTCTAAGTATCCAGGAGGGGAAGGAGGAGGCCACACTGTTTTGGCATTCAGGACCTCTGAAGGTCTCCAGCTGGCCCCTGGAGGAGTCTAAGCACCCCCACTTCTCCACAAGATAAGAAATAGGGCTTTCATCTTATATACAAGCAGCCTGGTTCTCCCCAAAGCACTATTAGCTCTCCAGACAAGTACTTAGGGTCTGCTCAATCACTTCCTGTACCCTTGTACCCTGAAGACAGTCTCTTTACACGGAGCGTGAGCAGAGAGGTGGCCAGGGCTCAGCCAGCTGACCCCCTGGTCTGGAAGGCAGGCCGGACTCACCAGCGGTTTCAACAGGGGAATGCGCACTGCAGGCAGGCTTCTTGCTCTTACTTTTTGCAGCTATGAAGTCTACAGCTCAGCTCCCAGTGGCCGGGGTCTACCTAGCGTGGGCTCTGCACTGGCTTTCTGAAAATGGACCCATAAGGGAAGCGCTGCGGCCAGGCAGGAGAAGAAGCATGTGGCTGCTTTGTGCCTTAGCAGCTTTCAAAGTAAGATCGGGAATTACACAAACTCCCAATCAGGGCTAATGACAGTCGTTCCAAACTTAACATCAAACATGCTTTGTGAGTCATGCTGGCTTTAAAAAGCCACCAGTAATCATTTCATAGACACAACAATCAAATACCTCCTCCATCCGAACAATAAATTTTGCCTAGTAATAAGTCTAATTAATTAGAGCACTGTCATTTTAAAACATGTCAAGGTAAGCATTTTCTCAAAAACTTCCAGCTAAGCCATTTTGTAATTACAAAAAAAATTAAGAACATCTTCATGGATTGATAAAGCATGATGTTTAAAGTACATTACTGGATGAGGAAAGATGCGTTATAGAATCATGTCTACAAATGAGCAAAGTACAGGATTATATATATAAAAACATTAAAACGAAACATATTTGCACACCAACTAAAAAGTTAATTAAATAAAAGGAACTTAATAACAAAGAATCATGTATTTGCCTTTTATGTAAAAAATGAGTCAAACATGAATAAGTGTCTGGCAGAAACACCCACAGTGGCTGCCTTGAGGGGAGGGTACCTGGCGCAGGGAGGCTTGGGAATCACCACGCCCCTTTGTGCCCTTTGTGCCATGTGACTATATTACCAATCAGAGTTAAAGATACAATATTTAAGTAAATTAACTCAGACAGTAATCAATATAATCCATGAGAAATCGAGTCTTTCACATGTCTTAGCCACATGGGTTTAGGAAGCCTTCATGTACAGACTTCAAGAACACAGAATCGAGAGCAGCCATAGCATGAGAAAGAGAGTCCTGGGCGATTATCAAACCTATCTGTGGACAGGCAGCAGCAGCAAAGAGGGATGTCGGAGAGGGGAGAGGCTGAGGACAAAGGAGGGGCTTCCCATAGCACGCCCCGCCCCGTTACCACTGGGCGCTGTCTTGCTTGATCAGCATCCAATAATTTCTCACCTTTACAAAGTAACAATTCACATGAGTCACAGGGCTGGAAGGGGGCTTTGTGTGATCCCTGCAGGATCCCTGGAGTTCTCTAACTGGGCAAGAAATGCCACAGAAAAGCTGCATCCTAGCCTGGAACCTGAGCCTCTGACTCATCTTCTCTTTGAACAAATCCCTTCTGCAGAGGCACTGAGTGGGAAGTGAGGCCCTTCATCTGGCCACTAATCAGCTGTTCCCAGTTCCTTGGCAAAGGCGTGTAAGCAGCAAGGACTCCATATTAAGTGACACACGCATGCTCCAAAGCTCACCTACTCTTGTCCTGGCTGAGAAATGTCCGCAGAGTGCTCCTGGGTCCTCCTTCTCTTCAGCCTTTGCTTTCTTTGACTCTTAGCTCCACGCTAAGTTGGGTTTATGCTTACCCAAAAGAGTTTCCCATCAACACAAGATTGCAAAATGACACTTGCTCAGAGTATGGCTACAGCGTAACCACGAGGATGACATTCCTCTAGGACCCCAGCGCTCCCCTTTATGCCCCACTTCAGCAGGCTCTGGTCTCAGCTCCCTGTGGTGTGTACCTGGAGCAGCTCACAGAGGTAACAAGGGAGGCTCCCGGGGACTTGGCAGACGCTTTCACTTCAGTTCTGGTGTCTGCCAGCTGTTTTCTCCCTTTATTTTGCTTTGCTTTATTATTTTAAGCCTACAATCTTCTATATTCTCATTTTGTTGGTTTGGTTCAGAGCAGACTATGGGCCAGAAGTCTCTATAGTCTAAATCATCTTGTAGTTAGTTTCCAGTCAGAGTAGGAAGGCTCAAGACAATGTGCTTTCTGGCATGGGGACCAGATGCTCTGGATGGAGGCCAGGGCACAAGGGTCTGATCCTTCCCCATCAGCCTGGCTGTGTGGCAGTGGGACCTCAGCAGCTGGTTAAATGCAGAGTAAAGTGGGGAGAACATGGGATAGAAATAAATTAGCCTCATGCCCCTAGGTTGTATGTGCAAGTGAAACGCAATGGGAGAACAGCCTGGGAAGTCACCCTCGGAGAGTTCCCAGAAACTAAGGGACTATGGATGGTCCAATACAAGGAACTCCTTCTGTTCTACAGGCACATAACAGTGCCTTTACTCATTGCTGCTCCCTAAACACACTGCGAGCTTCTGAGATGATGAGATGCAGCCAGCTTCCTGAAACTGAAACTCCCCCACTAAGAGGCCAGTGCAGGGCGGAAAGGAAGGGAGTCAGAGGGCACAGGTCACTCTCCCCTGCCTTCTCTCAATTACTGCCTCCCCCAGGCCTTCACAAGTCTCACTAAGTAATGGACACTGTTACCAGCAGAAGTGGAGTTGGGAAAGAAAGTTTTAGCTGATCAAAATGCCTCCCAAGTGCTGGGATTAAAGGTGTGCGCCACCACTGCCCAGCTATAAAATGTTTTTTAAAAGTGCTTGACAGGAGGCTTATAAATCCAGTATAGGAAGAGTCCTATCCAAAACCTTGTGACTTAAATATCAGAGAAAAACCTCTCAGAAGGGATATTTTATTTATTTATTTTGTTTGTTTTGTTTTCTTCAAGACAGAGTTTTTCTGAGAAAAAGCCCTGGCTGTCCTTAAACTCAGAGATCCTCTTGCCTCTGCCTCCCTCGTGCTGCGACTAATGCATGTGCTACCATTTCCTTGCTGATAATTCTTTTTTTTTTTTTTAATTAGAACATGCTTGTTCTAGTCAAATCACAGTTATTCCTTTTTTTTCCCCACATGGTGTGTGTGTGTGTGTGTGTGTGTGTGTGTGTGTGTGTGTCTGCCTGTACATACATGTATAAGACAGTTTTTCTCAACCACTCCATACGTCTTCTCTCTCTCTCCTCCCCTCCTCTTTCTCTTTCCCTCCCTCTCCCCACTCCCCCCCCCACCCAGATAAGGTCTCTTATGGAATCTGGAGCCCACCAGTTCAGCTAAACTGTCTATGTGGGTAGCAAGGCCCAGGATCCTCCTGTCTCTGCCTCCTCAGCTCCGGGTTACAGACACGCATGCTGCAGCTGGCTCCCCTGCACGGGTGCGGAGGGCCTGAACCCAGGACCTCCTGCTGGTGCACGCTACCGGCTGAGCTTCCTCCCTTTCCCACGTCTCAGGCTGGTCAGAGCTGGTCTTAGGCCACACTCCCAATGGGAGAGCCTGCAATTATCGAGCTGCTAATGAGGCTGAATCTTAGACTGTCTCACAGCCACCTCCTGTGTCAACTTGACACAAACCAGGGCCATCAGAGAGGAGGGAGCCTCAATGGAGAAAACGCCTCCATAGGATCCAGGTGTCAGGCATTTTCTCTTTCTCTCTCTCTTTCTCTCTCTCTCTCTCTCTCTCTCTCTCTCTCTCTCTCTCTCTCTCTTTTTATGATTTGTCTTTTTTCAAAACGGGGTTTCTCTGTGTAGCCCTGGCTGTCCTGGAACTCACTCTGTAGACCAGGCTGGCCTTGAACTCAGAAATCTGCCTGTCTCTGCCTCCCAGAGTGCTGGGATTACAGGGGAGCACCACCACCGCCCGGCAGGCATTTTCTTAGTGATTGGTGGGGGAGGGCCCAGCTCACTGTAGACGGGCCACCCTTGGGCTGGTGACGCCTCCTGGAGCACATCTCATGCACACACAAGAGGACTTAGCTGCATCTTGACCACTATTCTGGATATGGAAACCAGCCTGAATAAGGAGACTCTCACAAAACCCAACCCTTCTCTCTCCATATCATCCTCCATAACCCTCCAATAAGCAGATTCAAATGATGTATAGCCAATAAGGACACATGAGACCTCATTCAAAACATGTGGCTCTTTGTGAAAATTTGTCAGAGCTTCACACTACAGAGAACACAGTTTGGTCATAGGAGTTTATAGTTCAATTCTTCCATAAATCATCTGTGGGCCTTCAGTATCAATCCTCCCTGTGTAAAGCCAGTGCGCAGGTTGTTATTGTATTATATAGCAAGCCCTTGGCCCTCCCAAGCTTCCTGCTCTCATGTCCTGCCACATCTGGCCTAGGTTAGTTCAGCCCTCCGTGTACCACTCTTCAAACCTTGCCCATTCCATTGACATCAGTGACATGACTGCATGGGCTCTTTGGCCACATGTAATCCAGCGGTAGAGTATTTGCCTGGCCTGAGCAGCTAAAATAAGAAAATTAACAAATACATTTTAAGAATTAAAAGCTAGGCAGAGGTGGTGCACACCTTTAATCTCAGCACTTGGGAGGCAGAGGCAGGCGGATCTCTGAGTTCGAGGCCAGCCTGGTCTACAGAGTGAATTCCAGGACAGCCAGGGCTACACAGAGAAACCCTGTCTTGAAAAAACCAAAAAGAAAAAAAGAAACAAAAATTAAAAAATCACATAGTAACAAATTTTCTCTATGTTTAACTTCCAGAACCAGTAACACACACACACACACACACACACACACACACACACACACACACACACAGAGTAAATCACTTGCATAATTTTCTTTCTTTTTGTCTTTCTTTTCTCTTTCTTCGTTTCTTTGTTCCTTTGTTCCTTCCTTCCTTCCTTCCTTCCTTCCTTCCTTCCTTCCTTCCTTCCTTCCTTCCAAAAGACAGTGTTTCCTCTGGATGGCCTGAAACTCACCCTATAGACTAGGCTGTTCTAGAACTCCACGGCCTCTGCCTCCTAAATGCTGGGACTACAGAAGGCATGTGCCACCATGCCCTGCTGATTTTCTTTTTAATACAGAGTCTTGCTATATAGCCCATATTGGCCTGAACTCATTATGTAGCCCAGGCTGGCTTCTAATCCATAGTAATCCTCCTGCCCCAATTTCCCAAGCATAGGGCTTATGATCAGATTTACACGTGTACCACCATACCCATATTAATTTTTTAAAAATCACAAACCTAGGGGCCAAGCCTGTGCCTTCCATGATGGCATTAGTCAGTCTCCTAGGTGCTGTGACAAAACACACTGCAAAGACAGCCTGTGGGCAGGAGAGTGCACGTGGCTTACAACCAGGAAGGGGCCCGGCCCCACCGCAGAGGGAGGGCATGGCTGCGGAGTGTGGAGAGGCTGGCTGTGCTGTGTCTGCAGTCAGGAAGCAGAGAGCAGCAGCTATGGATGCTCAGCTTAGCTCTCCCACCCGCAGTCTGTGTGGGGCATCCCTCAGCTAAAGCTGTCTGCAGATACTCTCAGATACCCCCAGAGGTGTACCTTTGGGGGGATTCCAAACCCAGTGAGGGCTGACAAGGAAAAGAACCCTTACATAGTGAACTATGTACTTGGCTAGAGAAAGTCCTGGACTTAGTCAATTTTCAGCACTATAAAACTAAAAATATCTTAGCATCAAATAGGAAAAGGAAAACAAAAAGAAAAGAAAAATAAAGCAGCAGCAGCAGCAGCAGCAGCAGCTGAGTGGATAATGTCTTAAATTATCTTTTCAAATTTCAAAATCCAGGTAACACTACGAAATATTTTTTCAAAGCACAAAGCAAATAAACCTTATCTGACTTAAAGCCACGTGTGGTAGACGCTCTCAGTGGTACCCGTGGTCTGTCTTGCATTCCTCCACAGCAACAGGAATTTTGCTAAGCAAATAAAGACGGCATTTCTCAGCCTTCCTGGCAGAAGGGCTGGCCAGTGTGATACAAGCGGGAGTGCTATCTGACTGTCTCTGGCATCCTCCCAGAGAGTACTGCCGACTCCTCTTCTATAGCTCCTTTCTTCCCTGACCTTCAGTAACTTCTTAGACATGGTGCCACAGTATGGCTGAAAGGAACTGAAGACCCAGGGTCTCCCTGAAACAAAGCTGCCACCTAGCCCTAGGATCTGACCTGAAACTGTTTACATCTATTATATTTATGCCATTTTATGTCACTTGTAGCCAAACTCATAATGTGTAGACTGAAACTATACACCCCGATCTAGAGTGTGAATGTTTGACTTCCTCTACCAAATAGAACGTAGTGAAGTGGCAAGCTGTATTGGCTGTGTCTGTTGCTACACTGCAGGACTAACATCTAGTTATTGTCACACAAGCAGCAGGACCCCAATTTGACACCCAGCAGCACTATTGCCCTGGTGGTTCACACTTGTGATCCTCCTGCTGGAGAGGTGGGGATGGGAGGCTACCTGGGTCTCGCTGGCCTAACCAGTGAGTCCTAGGGTTCCTAGAGAAACTGTCTAAAAAGCCAAGGTGGACAGCATCTAAGCACTAACACTCCAGGCTGACCAGTGGTCTCCACAGGCACATGTACACTGGACACACATACATGCACCATCATACATATACATATACACACACACACACACACACACACACACACACCATATACATATACAAACACAAAACATATGTTTTGCTGAGAAATATTTTCCTTAGTGGTTTAAAAAAAAATTTATTCATTTTATGTATGTCAGTACACTGTTGCTCTCTTCAAATACACCAGATGGGGGCATTGGATCCTATTGCAGATGGCTGTGAGCCACCATGTGGTTGCTGGGAATTGAACTCAAGATCTCTGGAAGAGCAGTCAGAGCTCTTAACTGCTGAGCCATCTCTCCAGTCCCCTTAGTGTTTTTTTTTTCTAAATGTCATCTAATTCAAAGTTTTGTTTTTAATTCAAAGTTTTAAGAGTGTATGTAAGTAGGTACCTAAGCATATGCATGTGACAGGCAAAGAACAGCTTTTAGGAGTCGGCTCTTCCTGCCACCATGGGTGCTGGAGGTCAGACCCAGGCCATCGGGCTTCCCCAGCAAATACTTTCACTCCCTGTTGGAAGACACAGACTGCCATGGCCTAAGCAGTTTACTGCGGTGGCCATGTAACAAGGAGCTGAAGGTCCTTCAGCCTGACAATCTATAGAGTACTAAATTCTGCTCACAATCACACATGCTCAGAGGAAGATGCTTCCCAGTCAAGTACCACGTAAGACTCGTTAGTCCCAGGCGACACACTGTGTTATACAGAAGCTCAGAGGACACATCTAGACATATATGTTAGATTATATGTGGACTCCTAACCCATAGAGACTGCGATGTAATACT
Organism: Apodemus agrarius; assembly: GCA_964023405.1. NCBI lineage: Eukaryota > Metazoa > Chordata > Mammalia > Rodentia > Muridae > Apodemus > Apodemus agrarius. Next base: position 24,984,482 of record OZ030021.1, read on the forward strand.
TGTTCATTGTTCACAAGTATTAGTTTACAGTAATTTGCTAAGTAGTGATATATAACACAATGACCCAGAATATTCATTATGAAAATATGAGGATGATGCTCTATTAAGGGATATATCAGTAAGTCCACCAAAAGTCGCCATGACCATCTGAATAGATAGGAAAATAAAATTCACCATAAATTCTTAATACAGCCCTTGATGAAATTGATATACACACACACATATACACACACAAACACAAAAACACACATTTTATCATACCTACTAGCAAATATACATACATATACAAATAAGTCACATACAATTCAATTAAATGCGAGCATCATGCCTCATCATTAAATTCACAGATATAAATGAAAGCATGTGGTGTTATAGTATATATATATATATATATATATATATATATATATATATATAATGTCACTTCCAACAGGGAGTGAAAGTCTTTGCTGGGGAAGCCCGATGGCCTGGGCTTCCACTATAGTAGGAAGTGGGAAGGCCTGACTTTGCTTGTATGCATTTAAGACTTGAGTAAGGGTTTGATTTTTGCTTATTTTGGTTTTGTCTGTTTTATCAACAGTCAGCAGATATTTCCAATAACATTCAGATACCCCTACCTTTTGAAAACAAACATGGTATATATCTTTTAATATTCTCAACAAGGTGGTTGGGTAGCATGGAAAGGTTTGGAGAGACGAGAAAGAAGAAAGAAGAGAGGTAAGATGCAAAAAAATATAATTATATTTTTGAAGTTAAGACTTCAAGTTATTATAGCTATATAATTTTGAAGTCTTAACTTCAAAATATTTAAAGATTTTCTTTTTATGCATTCCAAATAAAGTCTTGTTATATAGCTCCCTCAAAAAAATGTCAATAGCATCAAAAAGCAACACAATTTCTCGTTATTCACATGCTAGCACAGAACTGACTGAACATCTGAGGCTAGCTACATAAACAAGATCCTGTCTCAAACAGGAAAAGCAGGGAGGTGATTAGAGCAAAAGCTGAGAAAGAGAACCTGGGGCGGACGGCAGGGAAGCCACTCAGGCCCGGGAGTCAGGGTCACTGAAACTGACTGGGCTTGTTCACCTGTGTAGAAAAAAGCTACGATGTCGAAGTCAAGAGCTGCTTCCCAACATGGGGATCCTCTCCCCTTTATCTTAGGAGTTTAATGCCGTGGGTCCCAGTTAATAGTGAATCAGCAACTGAGTGAGCTAGAACTGCACAACAGTGGCACTGAGAATGGGTGGAAAGCACAGAACGAGACAGGAGTTCCAGCTTCAGTCTAGCCACCATGTTGACTTACATCCCTGAGTACCTGAAGTGTTGAGCTGTGAGCTTTGTGTGAGATGGATTTTTCCCCCGAGACAGGGTTTCTCTGTGTAGCCCTGGCTGTCCTGGAACTCACTCGGTAGACCAGGCTGGCCTCGAACTCAGAAATCCACCTGCCTCTGCCTCCCAAGTGCTAGGATTACAGGCCTGAGCCACCACCACCCGGCCAAGATTTATTATTATATTTAAGAACACTGTAGCTTTAGCTGTCTTCAGACACACCAGAAGAGGGCATCAGATCTCATTACAGATGGTTGTGAGCCACCATGTGGTTGCTGGGATTTGAACTTAGGACCTTCAGAAGAGAGCTCTTAACTGCTGAGCCATCTCTCCAGCTCGAGAGACGGCTAATTAACAGTTAATTAACAGTTATTAATTAACTCTGGGCACCTGTCAGAAGATAATATCACTTTTCTAAAAGGAGGAAATTTCCTTGTTGGACTCACATGATTTTTTAAAAAACAATGAGTAGGTCATGCGTGGTGGCACAGGCCTATACTCCCAACACTAAGGAATGGCTGCAAATTTGAGGCCACCTTGGCTATATAGTGAGTTCAAGGGTTCAACGACAGCCTGAACTATAGATAAGGATGGTCTCAAAACACCAAAAGGACAAAAGCAGGCAAACACACAAAAAGTGAGTAGAAAGGAAGAAATAAGCACAAGAGGGAAGACACCAGGACTCTAGCCACAGTGCAGCATGGAGACTGTCCTCACACAGGCAGCCTTCCATGTGTGCATAGTGCACATGGATTTGTGAAACACACACACACACACACACACACACACACACACACAAACACACACACACACACACACACAAACTTTTAAAATTCTATAATTATAGAATTATAAGCCTATGGCTAAATATTTAATGGACAGATTCCATAGTAGTTTTGATACAGCAGAGGGAATTTAGATAAATCGAAAAATGATCTACAAAAAACATTATCTAGACTTTAGCAGGGATGTAACATAGAAAGAAACTAAGCAGTAGATTAGAACCCAGGACAACTGAGTAAGAAGGCCCAGTGTACAGCTGGTTGGAGCCCCAGAAATAAGAGCGACAGCAGAAACTGTATTTGAGAGATTGCTAAGAATAGTCTAGAATGATGAAAGAAACAAATTCAGACTGAGTAAGTTTAACAAATTTCAAGAAGAAAATATGTCTTAGTCACAACTACACATATAATCATGCAAAATAATAGAAACTCTGGAGGAACTCTTAAAATTAGATGGAGGGGGAGTTGTGACATTTTTAGACAAATAAAAACGAAGTTTGACACCTCACATAATGTGTGCATCTAGACGCACAGTGTGTGCATAATAAATATGTGAACACATATCTACATGGATTCATGTATGTATAAAACACATATATGTACTGACTTATGATGGGCTTACATTTCAACAATCCCCTTAAACTTAAAAATGTATTTGTTAGCCAGGCGGTGGTGGCACAGGCCTGTAATCCCAGCACTCTGGGAGACAGAGGCAGGCGGATTTTTGAGTTCAAGGCCAGCCTGGTCTACAGAGTGAGTTCCAGGACAGCCTGGGGTATACAGAGAAACCCTGACTCGGAAAAAAAAACAAAATAAAAAAAAGTATTTGTTACCCTATTCTACTGAACAAACAGCCAAGTCAGAATGTAAGCACCTGCTAACTACCTGTGCCTGCCTTGTGACTGGGACATGGGCTTGCTGCTGTACCAATTCTGTTAGCTAGGGTAAGAAAGATTACACTTCGCAATATGATCCATGGCTTACATAAATGCATATTGTTTCTGCACTATCACCAAGTCTTAACATAGTGGAAGGAAGGGGTTAGATGACACAGAGATACGTGTTCTTGGAGAACTGAATGCACATTCTTTTTATGCATATATATTCAGAACACTTACAAAAGAAGAACGTTTACTGTATAAGTCAGCTTCACATTACTACAATGAAATACCTGAGGGTGTCAATTATAAAGAGAAAAGGAATATTTTGATTCATAATTCTAGAGGTCTCAGCCCACAATCAGCCCATTGCTGTCAGTCCCTGGTGAGCACAACTCACTTGTACTGGAGCAAACCACTAAATTCATAAGCTAGGATGCAGGCAGAGACTGCCTGTGTCCCACAGTCCACTTCAGGGATTATCTCAGTGGTATTGCCTATCAGTGCTCCTTTCCTAGGGGTTATCTCCAATGAGTGCTGTCCTGCAGCCCAAGCCTTTCTTTTTTCTTTTTTTTTTTTTTTGTTTGTTTTTTGAGACAGGGTTTCTCTGTATAGCCCTGGCTGTCGTGGAACTCACTCTGTAGACCAGGCTGGCCTCGAACCCAGAAATCCGCCTGCCTCTGCCTCCCAAGTGCTGGGATTACAGGTGTGCGCCACCACTGCCCGGCATAGCCCAAGCCTTTCTAATACACAGACTTTTAGGGGACATTGATCCAAACCACAACAGAAAACCAACCGTATCAAAAATCTCCACTTCTTTCAAATGTCTAATAATTAAGGACATTTATCTGGCTACAGCTTCAATATTCATAACAAAAACAATGACTACAAACTTTCCACTATATTTGGAAATTGAGAAATATAATTTCATACGAACCAAAGAAACCACAATTAAGATTTAAATCATTTCAATTGAACAATAATCAAAATGCTACATATTGAGTTTTTTAATTCAATTAAAGCAATAATTAGCAAGAAACTCCTAGAAGTGAAAAATACAGTCACCCAATACTAAAAAGAACTTCATGGATGTGATAAACACATAAAACACACAAGAAAAAACTGTTAGGTGAATGGAATCATCCAGGAAGACAAAGACAGAGGCACTTAGGAAGAGACCCTCCTGAGTTTCAGGAGTCTGATGAGAGGGCTTTCAGCCACTGTGAGATTTGTCGCCTCAAATTCTGTCATGATGTCAGCACATAATCCATCTGACATGGGAAAAAGAGAAGAAAAAAGAACACTTGAGAGATGTTAGAAACAGATGGCCTAATATCATCCGCAAATAGAGAATATGGGGGAGAGCCAATGAACCACATAGTACTGGTAATAAACCAGAAAATTTCCATAGCTGAAGTCTGTAGTTTAAAATAGCTCACCAAGAGCCAAAGAGGACAAATTAAAACACATCACACTTGGACATATAATGATGAAATTTGCTGATAATTAGATAGGAATAAAAACATTCTAGAAAAAACTAACTGCCCCTGGAAGGCAAAATACAAAGCTGGCAATATGCTCCTGGTGGTGTCTGTAAGCCAGCACTCTGGAGGCCAGCCTCAGCTACAGAGGGAGTTTTAAATAGCCTGGCCTACATGAGACACTGCCTCAATAGAGTGGAGGGCTGGAAGACGGCTCAGTTCCCAGCATCACAACTGTGTCACTCCAGTTCTAGGGGATCCAATGCCCTGTCCTGACTGCTACGAGCACCAGGCATACATGTGACACACATATATGTTCAGGCAAAGTGTGCAGACAGACAAAATAAATTGATTTTGAAATAAAAATAAGGTAGAGAACCCCTGAGGAAGCCACAATGATCAAACCCCAGCCTCTGCAGGCATAAGAATGAGCACACATGTGCATACAGGCACATATGCACCATGTGGTCGTTGAGTGAGAATGGCCCTTAGGTTCATGTGTCTGACTCCTTGGTCCTCACACCTGCTGTAACTGTGCTTAGAAGATTATGAGGTATGGCCTTCTTGGAGGAGCGTGTCACTAGGATGAACTTGGGGGTTTCAAAAGCCCATGCCAGGCCCAGTCACTGTTTCTCCACTTTCAACTTGCAAATCAGGATGAAAGCTTTTAGTGACTGCTCTAGTGTCATGCCTGCCTGCCTGCCATGATGGTCATGGACTCACCCTCTAAAACTGTAAGCAAGTCCATAGTTGAATGCCTTCGTTTATAAGTTGACTTGGTCACGGTGTCTCTTCATAGCAATAGAAAGGTAACTAAGACATACCACATGCACATGTCCACACATACAAAATATAACTATATGCTGCATAATAAAAGACATATAGAAAACATAGTGTTGGCCAGGCGGTGGTGGCACATGCCTTTAATCCCAGAACTTGGGAGGCAGAGGCAGGCGGATTTCTGAGTTCGAGGCCAGCCTGGTCTACAGAGTGAGTTCCAGGACAGCCAGGGCTACACACAGAGAAACCCTGTCTTGAAAAACAAACAAACAAACAAACAAAAAAAAAAAAAAAAAGAAAAGAAAAGAAAAAGAAAAAGAAAACAGTGTCAATGAAGACCCAAAGAGATGGAAAAGATGCACCCAAGAAAATACAAGGTTAGTAGATGTATTAATATCAAACAAGCTTTAAGACAAAAGTAACTGCCATAGGAGCAAAGGTACTTCTAAGGACACAAGGAACAGACATGCGGTCACTAGAACCATACAGGTATACATTTAACAATAATAGCTCAAAATACAGCCCAATGGTGTGTAAATACAGGAAGAAATAGAAATACCCATAGTGTAGTGGTTTGGGTTTTCCAGAATATAAAGAGGAATGTGGTTTTCAACACAAGTGTATTCCAGAGCTGTCCTGGGTGAAGTATGCTAGTGGGAATATTTCCCTTAGTATTCAAAACCATGTGAACAACTTTTGACTAGAAGATTTTGTTTTGTCTGTTCTCTCATTCAGAAGTCTTAATTGTTTTCTTCTGTAACTTTTGAGCTGAAGCCGGAAGCTCACGGCCACTCAAGGACGGCACTGTCCCTCAGGCGGCTGTCTGCTCCCGTGTCTTGTGCCTATGAGGATTTAAATTTTATTTGAATTTAAAATTTCTGTACTTTCATTCAGAGCTATCACATAAAGGTTTGATGTTACTTATTTCCCCTAAAGTTATGCACAGATACTGTCCTACAATTTCTTGACTGCTGAATTGAGTGTATACAGAAACTTTTATTTTATTTTTTTAATTAATTAATTAATTAATTAATTAATTAATTAATTATTTTTTTTGGATTTGGTTTTTTTGAGTCAGGGTTTCTCTGTCTAGTCCTGGCTGTCCTGGAACTCACTCTGTAGACCAGGCTGGCCTCGAACTCAGAAATCCGCCTGCCTCTGCCTCCCAGAGTGCTGGGATTACAGTTGTGCGCCACCACCGCCTGGCCCAGAAATGTTTATTTAATCTAGCTTTACCAGGTATTTTAGCTCTTGAAACATTTGTTAGATATAGAAATCTCCCAGGTCCACTCTGCTTTGTTTTGTTGCTGTTTTAAATTTTAATTACAAAAATAATACATACTCAGTAGAAGAAAAATAAAATGAAACAAAATGCAGAAAATGACAAGTTCCTGCTCTTGGTGACCCCCCTTCTCTTCTGATGTTTAGTGGTTTTAGTTTTTATGTTAGACCATTTATGCTTGAAGCAGTCATATAGACTCACATTCTGTAAAGTGCTGTGGACTTGGGTATCCATTCTCACTCCCCAAACCATTCAAGTTTGTTGGAGAAGAAATGGAGGAATTGGTGAGTTCCAAAGCCGCCAATGTATTAGAGTCAGTTTAGGCGTCTAGGCAACAAATGCTAATAAAACTGAAGATAAAGAAAAGAATGTTGAGGGCTGGGGCTAAGCAAGGAAAGAAAATAAAAGGAGCATTCATTAGTGAAAAGTCTGGGGAGGCAGGGGCACATCACAGAGGGCAAGTCCATTGGCAAATACTGCCTCCTCCCCAGGTCTCAAGCAGCCAGGGAGGCTTACCGCTCATTTTCTATTTGTCATTAACGGTCATCTGAAAAACACTAATCAGCTTTTTTAATGCAGCTTAGGAGCTATGGCTATCCAATCGCCTGGGCTAGTTTGGTTATTACACTAATCAATTTATTAGAAACATGATTTGAGCACCTCCCTTGTCACTGGAGGAATATAGAGAATTAAGAACTTAAGGCAAGATGTCACATTGGTCCTATGGGTCACATTTGAACTTTTATTTAAGTGCTGGCAACTCCCATGTCTGACCTCATCCCAAACTCTAGCCTCCTGTTTCCTGGGCCTTCAGCCAGTGAGGTAACATACTCCTTTCCACGGCCTTAGGTTTTAAAGGGTCAAGGTGTGGTGTCTGAATCACCACTATTACATCATTAATAATAAAAGCAGCACTCTCCACACAGCCCGGTGGTGATCTTCTGAGATGAGTGGATGGCTCACTCCCTAGGACACACACTCACTGGCAGTCACTTGTTTCTTCATTTACTCTTCCTCACCATAATTACTTCTCGTTCATTTAATGCCAGACCCTGTATATATAATGAATAGCACAGTTAAAATGTAAGGGTCCTAGCCTCCCAAGCACTACTCAGTAGGGATATAAATAAGTATCAAACAAGCACACAACTTCACACTGAGATAAGCACTCTGAAGAAGCAAGAGGAATATAACACATCTTAAAAGAACTGAGAAGAGGGGAGAGGTCCCAAGCTCTCTACTCAGAGGAGCAAGACCCTTACGGAACGCTGTCCACCAATACCTCTCCATGTTGCACCAGTCAGAATTGGATCACACGCCCATCTCTAAATCAATCTATAGCCACAGAGAATGGGATTACCATGCTTGGTTTAGATTATTCAAGTCTCACTTCCCAGCACAGGGGAGGGGGCCTCACTCTGCACAAGATACTGAACTTAAAATGTCAATGTTCTCTAAAGCCAATGAAAAGGGAGGAATATTTTATCAAAGTTCTTTAAAGTCAATGAAAACGAGAAACAGTTGATTAGAAAACAATAATGGAGATAAAACTCCACAAGAGCCACTCAGCACTAGAGAGCAAAGGGAAAGACTCGAACACCATTGAAGTTTCAACCTGGAATAACTACAATAACTGTGACAAGAATAACTGAAAGGAGAATGTGACAAGAAAAATCTAGTTTGTCAAAGAAACGATAATGAATTCAACTTTTTCCTCATAGAGTGGGAGATTCAAACAGTCTGGTAGAATCTGGCATGAGGAAATCTCAGGAAAAGGACTGGACACGTGCAGACTTTTGAGTGACTCACTATTCAAGGGTATATGAAACCATAGAAGAGAAAGGCGTTGGGGGTAAGCAGAGGACACAGCTGGCAGAACCTCGGCCAGCAGCTACAACTGTATGACAGCAGAGGATGACGTTGCCATAGAAGGAAAGGGGGGCTGGAGCTGTGGCTCGGCAGCAGAGCACATGCCTGGCCGGTGTGAAGCCCTGGGCTGGATCTCTAGCACAGAAAACAAGGAGGCAAAATAATCACGGACAGGAGTGCATAATGACATAGCTGCCAAGAAGTACAGTTTCCAGGGAATGTCACGGCTAATATTGTTGACTGCTGTAGAGGCATTGATGATGGCAAAGTACTCTTGCTAATTTTCACGGATGGAGAGACAGAAACCAGGTTGTAAATATAGTGGAGATGAGTGCATTAACATAATGCAACTTGCTGTTATCCTTTTTTTATTCTTTCAGGAAGTTTGGAAATAAAAGAAAAGGAAAATAAAGGTTGGTGAGTCATACTGGAGGCAGCACAGAATACGTGTACCCTGAATATCTTGATGGACGTAGGCACGTGCACACCGGCCCAGCAGGGACAAGGGACACACAGAGGGAACCGGCCCACAGGGACAAGGGCGAGCACAGCAATCATGGAGAGCTAAGATGGAGACGAGAGGCAGGGCCGGGCACCGGGGTGCACGCCTTTAATCCCAGCACTGGAGGTATAGACAAGTGGGGCTCTGTGAGTCTGAGGCTAACCTAGTCTTCAAAGTGAGTTCCAGGAAACACAGTGCTACACAGAGAAATCCTGCCAAAAAAACAGACAAAAACAAACAAACAAACAAACAAAACAGACAAAAAAAAAACACAAAAAAAAACTCAACCAACCAAACAAACAAAAAAACCAAGAACGAGAGAGGCAGAGAGATGGCAGTGGCCAAACACTAGAAGATATTGAAATACTGAAATAAAACAAGAAACAAAACCACCAGGAAGCGAGAAGAGAAGATGCAGCTTGGCAGAGAAATTCACTGAGGGATGTAAGCAAAGAAACCTGGGAATTAAAGGCTAAAGACAGAGATGGGTCATCATAAGGCGGCACTGGCCAAATAGTTAAAAATTAATTGTAAATAGAGCTGGAATGCTGGATCAGTGGTTAAGGGGTACTGGTTGCTCTTCCAAAGGACCCAAGTTTAGTTCCCAGTACCACATGACAGCTCACAACCATTCATTACTCCAGCTCTGGGGCATCAGATGCCCTCTTCTGACCTCCTTGGGCCCCAGGCACACATGTGGCATTCATACATACATGCAGGCAAAATAATCACATACATAAAGTAATCTAAAAAGTTTTAAAAGATTGATTGGTAAAACTGTGGGAGGAGCACAGGCAAGGACAGCACAGGCAACAGAGCACAGGGCGGGCATGTGCAGGACAGCACAGGCGGAAGTTGCAGAAGTTGGTATGCTGATCATTACCAGATTTGTATTTTCATTGCTACTTTCTTTTAAAAGTCCCTTTCTGTCTTAGTCAGGGTTTCTATTCCTGCACAAACATCATGACCAAGGAGCAAGTTGGAGAGGAAAGAGTTTATTCCACTTACACTTCCACACAGCTGTTCATCACCAAAGGAAGTCAGGACTGGAACTCAAGCAGGTCAGGAAGCAAGAACTGATGCAGAGGCCATGGAAGGATGTTCCTTACTGGCTTGCTTCCCGTGGCTTGCTCAGCCTGCTCTCTTATAGAACCCAAGAATACCAGCCCAGAGATGGTACCACCCACAAGGGGCCCTCCCGACTTGATCGACTTGATCGCTAATTGAGAAAATGCCCCACAGCTGGATCTCATGGAGGCACTTCCCCAACTGAAGCTCCTTTTCCTATGATAACTCCAGCCTGTGTCAAGTTGACACACAAAACCAGCCAGTACAATTGACCCCTTGTCAACTTGACACACCAACATATCACTATTAAGCCTCAACCCTTACTTTCTTACTCATCCCCAAGATCTAAATAACATTAAAAGTCCCACAGTTTTTACATATTAAAAGTTCAATCCCTTTAAAATGTCTTAAAATTCAAATGAAAAATTCAAAGTCTCTTAACTGTGGGCTCCACTAAAATACTTTCTTCCTTCAAGAGAGAAAAATATCAGGGCACAGTCACAATCAAAAGCAAAACTCAAACTCCAATGGTTCAAAGTCTGGGATCCAACTCACGATCTTCTGGGCTCCTCCAAGGGCTTGGGTCACTTCTCCAGCTCTGCCCTTTGTAGCACACACCTTGTCTTCTAGGCTCCAGTGGCCTGTACTCCACTGCTGCTGCTGTCCTTGGTGGTAATCTCATAGTACTGGCATCTCCAAAACACTGCTATCTTCCGCTGTAACTAGGCTTCACCAATAGCCTCTCATAGGCTTTCTTCATGGTGCCAAGCCTCAACTCTTTTTCATGACCCCTTCAGTCCTGGGCCACCAATTGCAACTGAGGGTACACTTTCACCAATGGCCTTCCATGGCCTCTCACAGTACCAAGCCTCAGCTGTTCTTCATGCCTTCAAAACCAGTACCACCTGGGTGACTCTTACACAGTACCAAGTCCTGCTACAGCACGAAGTACAACCTTGGCTATCTGGAACATACCCTCTGTGCTCTCAGAAAACACTTCCCAGAAGATTTCACCTCAGTGATGCTGGTTTCTTCTTAATCACTGCTAATTTCTTAGCTCCAGCTAACCAACATCAATAGTCCCAGTAACACAAAGGTTGACTTTAGTGGTTCTGGTATCTTGTTACTCACAGCTGATTCTTCAGCTCCAGCTAACCAAAACCACAGAATCTTCATGGCCCTGATAAGAGTCTTTAATCTTCCCTCTGAAATTTCACAAGCCAGGCCTCCATCTTCTGCACTGTTCTCAACATTATCTTCCAAGCTCCTACACAACATCTCACAGAGGTCAACACTGAATGGACCATCTAGCACAAGATTCCAAAGTCTTTCCACAGTCCTCCCCAAAACATGGTCAGTTTGTCACAGGAATACCCCGCTACGCTGGTACCAATTTGTCTTAGTCAGGGTTTCTATTCCTGCACAAACATCATGACCAAGAAGCAAGTTGGGGAGGAAAGGGTTTATTCCACTTACACTTCCACACAGCTGTTCATCACCAAAGGAAGTCAGGACTGGAACTCAAGCAGGTCAGGAAGCAAGAGCTGATGCAGAGGCCATGGAGGGATGTTCCTTACTGGCTTGCTTCCCCTGGCTTGCTCAGCCTGCTCTCTTATAGAACCCAAGAATACCAGCCCAGAGATGGTACCACCCACAAGGGGCCCTCCCCACTTGACCACTAATTGAGAAAATGCCCCACAGCTGGATCTCATGGAGGCATTTCCCCAAGTGAAGCTCCTTTTCCTATGATAACTCCAGCCTGTGTCAAGTTGACACAAAAAAACAGCCAGTATACTTTCTTCTTCAGCTTATTTTTATTGGCCTCTTTGTGACCTGATTTCACCCAATGGTGGCACATATGAGGGTCTGTCTGCAGTCTGTAATCCCAGCACTACTGGGAGTCTTAGACGAGTCCTTTTTGCACAGAGCGGACATGTGCAGAGCTATGGCACACACTCATTCTCTGAAGAAATGTATACAACCCCAAATCTGCTGAGGACCTTTTGAGGTAGATGCTAAAGAAAGCAGTTATAGAAAACACCCTCTCTGTGGCTGATGATAACATGTATATCCCTTTATGTACTAGATTAAGTTCTATCACATCATACACACTGAACAGTTCAAATAAAAGCATGACACTTATGTGTATAAGTTCATAAAATTCATACACATGTAAATATAAATACAGGTCATTAAAGACAGACACAAAACAACAAAGGTACATGAGAAGAAAATGCAAGAACAGCAAAACCAGTGCTCACTGGAGCAAGCATGCCATAGCTCTGGATAGTTTAACTCTTGTCAGTCCAATGTAAAGACTTTGTATAGGAAGGAGAGGAAAGAAAAACAGCTGGCCAGTATGCAGAGAGGCAGAAAAAGAGATTACAGAAAGCTGTTGTGGCTTCTAAAATTCACAAGGCTTTCTAAAACTTTCTTCTGAAGCAAAAAGAACTCGTCTAAGACTCCCAGTAATACGACTGCAGACAGACCCCTCATATGTGCCACCATTGGGTGAAATCAGGTCACAAAGAGGCCAATAAAAATAACCTGAAGAGGAAAGGGACCTTTAAAAGAAAGTAGCAATGAAAATACAAATCTGGTAATGATCAGCATACCAACTTGTGCATGTTACATAGACCTTCACCTACCTTACTACACTCAAGCAATAGACAGCAGAAAGTATGTGTGAGCCTCAATTGTGTGGTTATCGTGTTTAAGTAAAGGAACACATTTTATTTCAGTAGCCATGCCAATTATATTTCTGCCATACTTTTTCTTATCTTGGAATAATTGGTGTTTAACACTGGGGAAGAGATCCCTTCATCCACAGAAATGTGTGTGGAAGGACTTATTAAGCAATTAACCCAGATAGGTAAATAAACACTCTCATGAAGCAGCAACATTAGCAGCAAGAGACACGGTGTAACATAAACAGGATGACAGAGTTTGTACTGTAGAAAGAAATAATGCAAGAGCTTCCATATAGGGAAAACTGATATAACAAAGGAGCTATTCGGATGAAGTGATGATGATGTTGATGTGGAGTCATTATGATGAGGTGCTGATGGTGCTGATGCCACATTATTATGGGCAAGTGCTCATTATATGTTTTTATTTGCTATTCACCTTCATGAAATGCACTGGACACCTATTATTATTCCCAGTTCAAAAGATTGCCCACAAGCCCATGACTCCAGGATGCTATTTCTTGAATTTGGCAAAGAGCTAGCTTATCTAATCACTGTGACTGCACATCTGAGGCTTGAAGCAGTTAGGGAGGTGCAGAGCCGATACTTAGGACATCAAAAGAAAGTAATGTATATCAGACAACAGCACTGAAGCCAGCCTCTCTGCACAGAAATAGTCTGTGTCAAGCTTGTCTTTGAATAAAACATTGACATTTTCCTGGTGTTGGGAGCCTGCTGCTGGCTTCCAAAAGCTCTGGCGCCATACCCTGCTGTCGCTGTAACAGCCCTTCAGTGAGCTATCAAAAACCCAACTAGAACATTTGACTACAGTAGTGTGCTTGCCATCAAAACACTAAGTTGCAATATTTTTATATTTATCTCTATTAAATTTAGAGATGCTGTATGAATGCTAACATGGTCTTACACTAACATAGTCCAGTCATGGAGTGGTCATCAGAATACCACGCACTGACATAGTATCTAGGTTTTGGTTGCTAAGATGTCTAAATGCATCTCAAGTCAGAGTCCCCTTTAACAAGGAAGTGGTATGAAGATGCTACTGTTTCTCCAAAATCTATTTCCAGAAGCAATGGCAAGAGATATGCAGGATATCACATTCATACTGGAAGTAGTTTGGAATGAGATGAAGATTTAAAAAATGAGTCCAGATGAAGGGGTTAGAGTTTGAGTTAGTTCCCTTCCAGCTTGAGAAGCAACAGTGAACCTGAGTAAGTTCTCAAGTCTCTACAACCTTATGAGGGGAGACCCTGGACTGAAGCCATAGCTGTGTCCAGTGGTTGGACAGGAGGAACTGGGCTTTCTGACAAAGTCTGGCTTTGGAAAGTGAGGCCAAGAGACACAGAGTTGCCCTGGAGGCCGGGGCCTAATCTGTCTACGCCACCAGCACAGGACAATGAAGGGAAGGCCGGCATGAAAAGGGAATAGGGCTTGTTTGCTTGCAGCCTCCTCCTTGGGACAACTATCCTTCATTTTGCTATGAAAAGAAAGGATCAGATTAAAGTTCTAATTAAGTAAATAAGAATGAATAAACAAAGTCTTGTCAAACAAACTCTACAATGGCGTTTAGACTGGCCTTTCTCCAACCACAGCACAAACTATCTAGGCAAGGCAACACTAATCGTCACCACCCTAGAAGCAAGAATCAGAGTAACCGTTTCTATTTTAGAAATACAGATAAGATAGTCTTATGAGCAGATACTTTTAAATGGACATAATGACAGTATAAAGAAACCCTGACCTTTTCAAATGAGTAAAATTACTTGATACCTACATATTTCTCCACATCCATTCTTTCAAGAAGCTGTCTATTGTTCATCTTGCGTGGTAAGTTTTCCAGTATAAAACAGACTAAATGAAATGCTGAAGACTCCATCCAGATAATGCATCTCACTGCATGACTGATTCCAGCAACCAGGGGAAGCCTCAACCCCCCTCACAAGTCCTTTCTTGGTCAGATTCATCACTCAGTCGTCAGATGTGGCTTCACTGTCTGAAGGATCAACTCCTGTAGCTTATTCCCCTTTCTCACTACTTACTACATGTGGCCGGGACATTTATTCATTTTACTAAAATAGAAAATATGACCTAACGTCTGCTATTTATGTATACATATATATGATGAAGGGAATAGAAATCACAGAACAGGAAAACCTGGCTGAAAACGTCTATTTGGAACAGAAACTGCCTCAGCTTTAGCTTCACCACTGTCATGTTGACTAGTGACTAGAAGGGCAAGTATAATCGTTTCTTAAGCCAGTTAAGGCAATAGATTCTAACCAGCGGCAATCCGCCCATGCTGCTCACCTGGAAAAGGCGGCTCCCAGCACAAAAGCAGCATACTCCTTCACCAGGGGTTCTGTGCTGTTGAGCCCATTAATCACCACTTGAAGGCCACCAAAGGACAGCAGGTCTTGTGCATTATCCATCTGCAACAAAGGCATTGCTTAGTACAGGACAGCCTTCGGGGGGAGGGGGAGCACTCTTCTGATACCTGTTCTTTAATGACTAGCAAAAACAAATGTAAAAGACAAGAACAGCAGTGGTCTTCTAAGTAACTAGAAAGGTATATTAAAACTGCCCAAGTTTTAAAGGAATCTTACATTTGAGAACTCATTCATGCAACACCATTTATAAGCACCTGCGTGGGAATCCGCGGAAACGGCACCTAGCTCTTGCTCATGCCAAACATGTCTCTGAAAATTCTAATGCAGCAATGAGTCACAAAGCTTACTCCAAACATGCAAGCTGTTAACACAAAGAATCTGGCACCACGACACCACTAAACAGTGCCGCACATCCTGCAAATGTCCAAACACAATGGAAGCAGTGGAGGGAAAAACCTGACTTTTAATTAGAAACCAGGGACTAAAGAAAAAGCCCTGCTGATGGGGCAGGTGTAGTGTGGCATGGCGTGGCGTGGCATGTGGGGTGTGCGTAGAGGGGGGGGATGTTGGGGTGGGGTGTGCTACAAGAGTACTAGAAGAGAAGTAACAATATTATCCTTTATTTGGTAAGGTTGACTGAATCTGAAGACATTTATTTTAAAATCTGTACAAAAGTCAGTTTTCCAAAGGCTTTGGCCTAGGACTGTTTTACTAACCATGGCTACATGCCAGCAGTGCTGAATATTTTTATCATCATATAGCTGATAAGCTGAGTGACTTAAAACAATGAATGCAAGTGATTATAAAAAATTCTCATTACAATAAAATCAATACTAAATATTCACATTGATGTCTTATCATATATCCTAGTTTGAGATTACTAGTTAAGTCACTAACCCCTGTATTTGCATATATACATGAAAAGTCAGAATCTTACTATCACGGCCTCCAAAGGTAACCTCCTGCCCTTCTGATGCACTCACTGTGCAGCATTTCAGGAGGCCTCAGAAGCGAGGGCCCAGCAGCGATGTATTCGGTGCCTACTTTTCTCCTACAGCTCAGAGCTGGTTCCTATCTGACTCTGCCTCTAGAGCAGGCAAGGACAGAGCATAGTGTCTGACCCTTCCAGGCTCAGGGCGGGCCTGGCCTGTGTTAGCACGTGGATGATCACTGTCATACACTCTGATAGGACGTCTACAAAGGCAGGCTTTCCCATCCACGCTTCCAGTGACTAGAAGAGAGAGCATGAGTTAGATTTTCAATGATTAACCCTTGAATTGAGGAATAAAAGTTTAAACTAGTCCCAAAATAAACCCCCACTGAATAAAAATCAACCTCTAGTGTCGGTGCCAACACATGGGCCTGAGAAAGGATCATGCAGTATAAAGTCTAACTGCCATGGGTGCCCACGGTCACAGCTAGGACTCATCTGTCCCAACATGCCCCTATGCAAGGATGACAACAGAGCCACAGCCCGGATAAGGGAGGCTCAGAATGGGGCACGTGCTGAAACGACTTTCTTCCTCATACATTTGGCTTTAAAACCCTTGAGTTGAGAAATAAAAATTTAAATTCAATTCCTACCTCCTTGGTTCCAGGTTTCCAAGATACAACTCATTTCTCAAAATCCCATCACTCCACATCTGGGACGGTCACCTACCAAGCCTGCAGAGCAGCTTGCTCTCTGCTGACCCCAGAGCACACCAGGGCCTGGGTCTGTCCTAGATTCTGTGTGTCTGCACAACAATCCCATGACAGGCTTAGACCCAGAACTTCTCTCAGGCTGCCCTCAGGATGGGACAGGAGTATAGGAAGAGAAACCATCAGGAAGGGATGGAGGCAACCAGGCTAGCACTCGGGAAATTCAGAGCACTCCCAGATGATGAGAGAATGGAAATCAGAGGAGGAGGGTTGGAGAAATCATGGAGGAGTCACCAGAGGAGAGGTAGACTCTTTGCCCAGGGCAGACGGGAACACAAGCCTTCCTCATAAATAACTCACAAACTGTTTCCTACACACAAGGTTTTGCTTTTCACATATCCTGTTTTAATAATTAAAATATGGCTACAAGGAATCCTCTGGCAGACCCCGTTCAGGCCCTTGCAGCCCTGGCTCTGTAGGCCCCTATTCAGTGAACTGAAGAGTGGGAATCGACTGAAGCTCCTGGCTCGGAAAGTTCTATTTGCCTCAAAGTTAGCATTACATCACCCAATTCTCCTTCACAGCTGGAAAGCAGGATGGGCTATGTATGTATTCTGGAATCTCCCTGAGAAATCACAACTTACCAGCGCACATTAGAATACTTGCCCAAGTCAATGGTCCAGAACACTGAGGAGGGCACTATTGCCAACGGAGGGGGTTTGTCCTTGACCAATGGAATGGTTCTATGACCTCTGGCTGAGTCTGGAGATGCCCAAGGAACTGTACAAGTGGGATGGGATGCCACCCAAGGATGCTGCTGCCAGATGCGACTGCAGGGGCAAATTCTGCTGTTGTTGAGTTATTGGTTATATTAGCCTTGTGTAACTCATTCCCTTATAGGCATGATAAGCTAGTCATTTTAGCCTTTCATGTGAACTAAAGTAAGACCTCAGAAAGCTGAGAACTAAAGATCTACCCAAGTACATTGAAAATGAAAAACATAAAAGCTGTCAACACCAGAACAAGACTGAGCTGGTCAATAACCCCTAGAAGCCTTGATCCTTAATTATCTCTAAAGGCAAAGCTCGAGGGGGTCTTTTCACCCACAAAGGACTAGGAAGGGGAAAGAAAGCTCATGCTCATTTTCTTTTCACCTCATAAGAGGGTCACAGTCTTGCTCTTTGGGGTCTGAACAGAGGAAGAGGATGCACAGTCACCCTGCAACCCCTGCGACAGCACAGATGTATTCACACAAAGTCTGAATGAAAAAAATAGGATCATTTACAGAGACCGTGGATACTGTGGGGGGCAGGGTGGGGGCACTGGGGCTCGGACCTCAGCACACGCTCGGTTAGGACCGTGCAGCACCTCAGGCCATCATTCCAACAGCTTCCTACCCGGGCTCTGTTGCCACCCAAGCTCCCCACAGTGGTCAGATCCTCACTGCAACAGCTGGAGGGGCTGCTGCACCTCGCCTCCGCCACCGGGCTCCGGCCCTACTCTTTCCCACGGCCTGGGAGGTTTCATGCTCTCTTCCTTTTCTCTCAGATCCAGTCAGTCTAGGCACGCTCCTACCTCCTGCCCACCACTTTCTATACAGCTCTTCTTTATACTTTTTCATAATTTTATTACCTTTCAAATAATTATTTGTTAAGTCTGTCTCTCTGCCTCTGCTAGAAAATAAGGTCCAACTTTGTTCATAAATGCACCTCAAGGAGCTGGGCGGTGGTGGCGCACGCCTGTAATCCCAGCAACCACATGGTGGCTCACAACCATCTGTAAAAGGATCTGATGCCCTCTTCTGGTGTGTCTGAAGACAGCTACAGTGTACTTACATATAAGAATAAATACATCTTTAAAAAAAAAAAAAAGAAAGAAAAGAAGGTCCAACTTTGTTCATAAATGCACCTCAAGGAGCTGGGCGGTGGTGGCGCATGC
The DNA here is from genome assembly GCA_964023405.1 of Apodemus agrarius. Taxonomy (NCBI): domain Eukaryota; kingdom Metazoa; phylum Chordata; class Mammalia; order Rodentia; family Muridae; genus Apodemus; species Apodemus agrarius. The sequence continues at coordinate 25,003,127 of OZ030021.1, forward strand.
CTGTAATCCCAGCACTTGAGAGGCAAAGGCAGGTGGATCTCTGAGTTCGAGGCCAGCCTGGTCTACAAAGTGAGTTCCAGGACAGCCAGGGCTACACAGAGAAACCCTGACTCAAAAAAAAAACAAATATGCACCTCAAGGGCCTGAATAGTGTCTGGGGCTCAGCAGACTCTCCATAGGGTCACTTGCTGAAAGAAACATCAAGGAAATGAATACTTTGCCTTAGTTCTTTACCTCTAACTTTTGATCTTCATGCAAAAGGTACCAGTGTTCTATGAGACGTACACTGGGGTCAAAGTCTAAAAACTTAGAATTTAGGATTAGACTGAACTTTTTACAAATGCAGTTTTCATTCAGCAGCTGGCTGGTCCTCAGCTATCACACCATCTCCTTGAACTCCACTGTCCTCAGTTAAAAAGTGGGAGCTTGTGGGGCTGGAGAGATGGCTCAGCGGTTAAGAGCACTGATTGCTCTTCCAAAGGTCCTGAGTTCAAATCCCAGCAACCACATGGTGGCTCACAACCATCCATAATGAGATCTGATACCCTCTTCTGGTGTGTCTGAAGACAGCTACAATGTACTTACATATAATAATAAATAAATCTTTAAAAAGAAAAAAAAAAGTGGGAGCTTGAAATTCCCCTCTGACCCACCAGAGCCCAGGAATGTGAGACCATCCTGGATAAAATAGTGAGACTCTAACTCAAAGACAGAAAAACAAACAAAAAGAAAAAACAGACTAACAATGGTACCTACTCAGGGCACTTATGGAATTTACACACAAAGCACCTGGAGCATCAGGTCTGGAGCGCTCATTATTAGTACTAGATGTCTGAATGGTCACTTTCCCACGTCAACCTCAGGACCGAGGGGACAATCACTAAGAGCTTTAACTCTCTGGCTCCCCTCTCTCTCTTTGTCTGAGCTCCAGTCGCTCCAATCTTGGTCAGGCCTTCAATCTTATCACCTCACCTCTGCCCTAGAGTCCGAGTGCACGTAACTTACTCAGCATGGAAGGTTCTAATATAAGGACTGGTAAACTTTTCTAAAGTTCCTAACAGTAAGTAAACGTTCTCCAAGTTTCTTTCTTTTTCTTTCTTTTTTTTTTTTTTTTTTTGTTTCTGAGACAGGGTCTCCCTGTGTATCCCTGGTTGTTTGGGAGCTCACTGTGTAGACCAGTGTGGTCTCGAATTTATAGAGATCTGTCTGCCTTACAAGTTTAAGGGCATATGCTACTATGCCCAGCCTCAAATTAAAGTAAACAAATAAATACAACAATTTTATTAGGTTTTTAGAATCTCACATATATAACATACTCTGATCATACTAACCCCTTCTTCTTCCCCTAACTACTCTGAAATTCACCCCCAACCCCTCCTAATTCCATGTCCTTAAAAAAGGACTGAGTCTAATTTGTGCTGCCCACATGTCCATGGGTGTGGGGCCATCCACTGCATCATGGTTAGCCCGCCAAGGAGCACGCCTATAAAGACAACTTCCAATCCATGCCTCAGCATCCATCAACTCTCAGTAGCCTCTCAGCTGGGGGTGGGCCTTGTGAACCCCTCTCCCTCCACACCTGACTGTTGACTGGCTTGATTTCAGGCCTGTCTTGTAACCTCAGCCCCTGTGGGCTCATGAGTGAGAACAGAATCATGTTATGTTCAGAGGACACTGTCACTCCTCCACTCTGTCCCTCTGTCTTCTGGCTCTCATGTTATTTTTGTCCTCTCGTCCACAATGTTCCCTGGCCGCTGTGGAACACAAATGATATGAAGGGGAAATGGGAGGAAAATTTAAGCAGTAAATACTTCTGACTTTGTAAACATAGTCTGTCTTAACTATTTAAACATATCCCTATAGCATGAAAATAACCATAAATACATCAAAAATGGGTTTAACTATCACAATACACCCTTATGTACTAATATAGACATCATACCAGATACTGCCCCTGGGCACCGCTGCCATCACCTCCTAAGAGTTTCTCTTCTCCATCTAACCAACGCCTACTCCTTCCTGGACACTCAGCCGAGGAGCGCATCCTATGTGGAGCATCTATCTTTAGTGACTCTAACTAGTCAGCTCGTTCTAAGTCGCCCTGTGATAAGACATTTCCCCCTTCAAAGCTCCTATTATGGCTTTAAAGTAGCTCACTGTTTGTCAATTTGCTCAGTTTTCAGGTTTGCTTCCCCTTCCAGACTGTAAATGACACAGATTATGGTAATTTTGTCTTAATGTTAAAAAAAAAAAAAAACAGATTCAAGCAAAAAAGTGGGTCGATGTGCTCCCTAAGAACAGCTCTAACTGCCCCACCTATGGCTACGTTAAGTGTCTGTGCCATGGCAAAGTGGCAACACCATTGACGTTGTTTCCTCAGGGTTTAGAGCAGGGCCTTATGTGTGGAGCTACTGATTAAAAAGTTGGGTTTATAGGCAAGGAAATATAATACCTGATGGACATAGTACTCAAGATCAAAGAGTGCAGCAACCTTCTCTTCTAGGGTAGTGCTGGAGCTGTTGAACTTGTTTATCAGCCGAACCATAATCTGCATGTCAGTCTCCAGAACAACATTCAGCTCATCAAATTCCCTCTTCAACTCCTCGATGGGGCGGAAGAGCTGCTTTATTGTGGCCTGTCTTGCCTAAAGAGAACAGCAAAGACATGATTAATCCAAGGGTCTAGAGACATCTCCCTAAGAGCCATATAGTGTGCCATGGATGCCCATCCTTACAGAAGACCGGGGCTCTACTCTGTTGGAAGAGAAACACTGATACTTTCCAAGAGACTCAGAGAAAAAGCCACCAGAGTAGACCCACATAGGGCTCTGCTCCAAAAAACAAAACAAAACAAAACAAAACAAAACAACAACAACAACAAAAACAAAAACAAAACCACAGGACTTTCCCTGGCACGCTTATTCAAGTCTGGGAGAATTGAGTCTTCTTGGTGCAACCACTGAGCTCAGGGAAAGCAAGACAAGTCCACTTTCAACCTCTAACCTCATGGGACAGCTGGGGTGGAAGGAAAGAGGATCCACACCATGGCTCTCTGTCTTCCCCAATAAGAGCACCCTGGCCTTGCACTGCCTGGATGGGAAACATGGATGAAGGAAACTGGGGAAGAGCTGTCAGAACAAGAGCAATTTGCGATGAAAATTAAATCACTGTCATTACTGTCACTCCAACCACAGGTGTACAATCTGTTCAACTGTTTGAAATGGCTAAATTACTGTATGTACTATACTCAAATCTCAAACAATTTTCCTGAATCCTTCCTACCCCACACACATATAAAAATCTTTAAAATGAAGTTACGTTGGAGGTGAATAAAAGACTTTAATTGGGTATTTTATACATGTGGCACTCCAGTTTCTTCCCAATTTTAGTGGATAGTACTTACAAAGAGAGTCTGAAAGGTTGCAGTGGTTTATGTATCTATCTTGCAAGAAAAATTAAAAGGCATGGGTATTTATAAAAAGCAGGATGATGAGCAGTTGTCAGCTCCAAATTATTCATCTATTATCTATGGTTTCTCTCTCCAGTATAAGTATTCTATAGAAACACCAACCAAAGGTATGAATCACCCTCTCTTAAAAAAGATACTCCAGCAAAGTTACCACATTTAGCAGGCACCACACTACTTCTCGGGCTAAAACCCTGTGACATGCTCTTGCGAGCTCAGGCAGAGGAGTCTGGATGGTGAACAAAGGCACCAAAGAGGTCTGGGAAGCTTAGTCACTTCTTAGAGCCAGGGGACAATAGAAACAACAAACATGTGACCTCTCAGGAGGATCTCTGTGAGTTCAAGGCCAGCTTGGTCTACATAGTGACCAAGTCTACTCCAGGACAGTCAGAGCTACATAGTAAGACTTTGTCTTGGAAAAGAAAAAAGAAAGAAAGAAAAAGAAGAAAACAAGATCATGATAAAGATGATGATTCCTGGCTCTCAAGAAGGCCTGTTAAAGGAAAAGAAAAAACAAAAACAAGAACAAAAAAAGGAAGAAAATGTAGTCTGAAATAACTATAAGTTCACGGGAATTTATAAAAATAGAGTAAGAGTGTCATATACTCTTTACCTGGCTTCCCCCGATAGTTACAGCTTATATAATGATAACATACCATCAACAGCAAGAAAGGATACAGATTCAACCTACCTTATAATACAATATAAAATTTTGTATGTATACTGTATGTATACATGTCTTATTCTATACAGCTTTATCCAGCTTATGGATTTATGTGGCTACCAGTGCAATCAAACTATAGAGCTGTTCTATTCCTACTGAGGAAGCCCTGCTCAAGTTCTTTAGAGCTACATCTTGTGCATGCACCCACTGAGTCCCATCCTGAAGCCCTGATCAACGCTGGGCTTCCCCCCCGCCCCCAGCACTATAATTCTGACATTTGTGGAATGTTATATAAATGGAACCACACGGATTGGCTTTTTTAAGATTGGCATTTTCTTCACTAAGCACAATGCCCTTGAGAGCTAACCCAGTCACTGCAGACATCAAGTGTTCCGTTCTCTTTGCTGATGTGTATTTCATCACATCTGTACAGTAATCATTTACCTGCTTAAGAACATCCAAACTGTTTCTAGGCTTTGGCTGTTAGATAAGCCTGCTCAGCAGGAGAGATGGTTCAGTTGGTAAAGAACTCAGGGTATGTGTCTGACAACCTGACTTTGGCTATGAACAGAAAGTCCAAGCTGGACAGTAGTGGTGCCCAGCTTTAATCCCAGCACTTGGAAGGCAGAGGCAGTGGATTTCTGAATTCGAGACCAGTCTGGTCTACAGAGTGAGTTCCAGGACAGCCAGGGCTACACAGAGAAACCCTATCTTGAAAAACAAAACAAAACAAAACAAAACAAAAAAACAAACAAACAAAAAAAGCCCAAGAATCTAGTAGTTTAGTCAGCAAGGCTGGATAGCTCAACTGCTCTTCAGCATACACAGGGATCTGGAAGAAGTGGGCTCTAATGCCGGAGAAGGAATGCACCTGACAGCAGAGTGAGAGCAAGCGGGCCAGGAGAGAGCCAGCTTCCTTCTCCAGCAGAAGGCGTGGCCCAGGTTAAAGGTGGATCTTCCCAGCTCAAAGATCTAGATTACAAATGGGTCTTCCCACTTCAAATAATTTAAGAAAAAAGCCCCTTACAGGTGTTCCTGGCCATTTGGAGTTTAGTTCATTCCAGATGTAGTCAAGTTGACAACCAAAAGAGGCCATCCCCAGTGGTGAGTGAATATTCTTGCCAAGTTCACTGGCAGTTAGCTTCTTGCTATAAAATATATTCGATATAGTTTTTTTCCCCATCAATCTCTTTATCAAGTCAAGGAAAGTTCTATTCCTGGATTTTTTGAGTTTCCATCATAAACTGGTATTGAATTTCTGTCACATTCTTAATATCTGAATTGATATATGATAAGGTAATGTTTCTTCTTTAGCTGCTGACTGATGGTTACACCTATTGGATTTTACGTTTTTGTTTGCTTGTTTCTGATTTTTGGGGGACAGAATCTTGTTACACAGCCCAGCCTCAGATTCACAGCCCTCTGTGCTGGGCTACTGGTATGCACTATCATACCCAGTCTGACTAGTTTTTGTTACATAGGAAAATACCCATAGTGTAGCGGTTTGGGTTTTTCAGAATATAAAAAGAGGAATGTGGTTTTCAACACAAGTGTATTCCAGAGCTGTCCTGGGTGAAGTACGCTAGTGGGAACAACTCCTTTTGACTAGAAGATTTTGTTTTGTCTGTTCTCTCATTCAGAAGTCTTAATTGTTTTCTTCTGTAACTTTTGAGCTGAAGCTGGAAGCTCACAGCCACTCAAGGACGGCACTGTCCCTCAGGCGGCTGTCTGCTCCCGTGTCTTGTGCCTATGAGGATTTAAATTTTATTTGAATTTAAAATTTCTGTACTTTCATTCAGAGCTATCACATAAAGGTTTGATGTTACTTATTTCCCCTAAAGTTATGCACAGATACTGTCCTACAATTTCTTGACTGCTGAATTGAGTGTATATTTTTGAGGTAGTGTCTCTCTATACAGCCCTTGAACTCTACGTAGATCAAGTTGGCCTTGAACTCATGGAGCTTTCTGTGCTTCTGCCTCCTGAGTGCTGAGAATGCTGCAGTGCACCACCCACCACTGCGACCAGAAGCAACTTTCCCTTTCTGTAATAAACCCCACTCACTCCTACTGTTTTATTCCTTTTCTAAATCACTGAGCTTGATTTGTCCCTATCTTATTGGAGATTTTTGCATCTATATTCATGAGGAATGTTATTCTGAAGTTTCTTTTTTGTTTTTAAATATATTTATCTAGCCAGGCGTGGTGGCACACGCCTGTAATCCCAGCACTTGGGAGGCAGAGGCAGGCGGATTTCTGAGTTCCAGGTCAGCCTGGTCTACAGAGTGAGTTCCAGGATAGCCAGGACTATACAGAGAAACCCTGTCTCGAAAAACAAAACAAAACAAAACAAAAAACAAAAACAAAACAAAACAAAATAAATATATTTATCTGGTTTAGGTAGAAGTATAATACTGGCCACATAAAATAAGTGAGGAAATATCACTTCTGCTTCTGTTTTCTACAAGAGACTGTGTAGAGTTGATGGTAACTACTTTTCAATGTTTGGTAGATAGTGCCAGGAAAACTATTTAAAGCCCAGGAATTCTTTTATAAAGCATGCTCACTACAAATCAAATGCCCTTGCTGGCTACAGGCCTCTTCCCAGTGTCTCTCTGGAGGGAGCACACACTTGATCCCTTGCAGTGCTGTGGATGGACTGGGAGTGGGGAGTGGTGAACCCACTCTTCTATTGCCCAGCTCCATCTTCATTTCTGGCATTCGGGTCTCTGTGGCTCAAGGCTGGTCCTGCATGTGTGCTCTCTGGCCTTTGCCCCTCAGCCCTGGGGTTGCAGGGATAGCAGCAGCCTCATCTGCATTCCTACCTGTGCTCAGGTCAATGTGCCTCTCTACCTCCCTGAAGACCTTCTCTGTAATACAGATGTTTACAGGGATCTACTCTGATCCCTTTATGAGCAAAGAAATTCAATTTCTTTAATTTGGTTAAGATGTGTTATTAACTCTAGGTACACTCTAACTTGACAAATGTTTCTAGTACTCAGCTTTCTCATTTCTTTTTTTTTCCTTTTTTAATTTTTTAAAGAAGATTTATTTATTTTATGTATATGAGTACACTGTCACTGTCTTCAGACACACCAGAAGAGGGCAAGCAGAGTTTATCACATATGTTGTGAGCCACCATGTGGTTGCTGGTAATTGAACTCAGGACCTCTGGAAGAGCAGTCAGTGCTCTTAATCGCTGAGCCATCTATCTAACCCTCATTTGCTTTTTTAGACATTCTGAGGAAGGACTGTTGAAGTCCCTAAATGTGACTGAGGATTTGTTGTTTCTTCCTTTAATTCTGTCAGGTTTTGCCTCAAGTAGTAGTTGTTGTTGTTTTTCCTGAGACAGGGTTTTTCTGTGTAGCCCTGGCTGTCCTGAGGCTCACTTTGTAGACCAGGCTGGCCTTGACCAGAGATCCACCTGCCTCTGCCTCCTGAGTGCTGGGATTAAAGGCGTGCAGCGTGTGCCACAACTACCCCCAAGCTGCCTCAAGTATTTTGACACAAAAATGAAAACCATTGAGATTGCCATGTGTTTCAGTGACCTTTTAGTAACCTTTTACTATGATGCAACATTCCTCTTTATCACTGGCCATTCATCGCCTTTAAAAGGCAACGTTTGTGCAACATACACTCCAGCTCCAGTAACACTTGTGGAATATTCCTCCATTCCCTCCTTCGACCCACCTCCTCAATTAGTATATTTGAGTGGGTTTTTTGTAGGATCCATATATTTGGGATAAAATTCCATTTGGTAAACAAACAACAAAAAGAATAAGAAACACACAAAAATAATTGGTATAGACTATTCACATTTAACGTAATTACTGAAACATTAGAGCTCAAGTCTGCCGTTTCTATTCGTTCTGGGTGTCTTTTGCTGGTGGTGGTTTGTTTGGGTTTGGTATTCTGGGCTGGCAGCCTGTAGTCCAGGCTGGCTTCCTGTGTCTACCCTCCCCAGTCCCTGCCTTTGTTCTTTGATTTTTGTTTACCCGTTGTCTTCCTATGGCAACATTTTAAAAATAGAACTCCGTTTGGTTTATCTATAGTGTTTTTTAGTATATCTGTCTTTAGTTTCGTTTTAATACTGATTTTCTAAGTACTACAATATACCTAAAGTAACTACAGTAAAGCTACAGGCATCCAGATCTTAAACTGAGTGAATTATAGAAACTTTGCCTCCAATTCTGTCTCCTCCTTCCATAATTGTCTTAACATATTCTCAGTGGGCATCAGGAAATGGATGTCAATAAATGTTTGCTTTTAGAATAAAACATTTTAATGTCCAAAAATAATAATCTACTTTTCTTGTTTATAGTCATTGTTCTTTCTCCCTTCCTGATGTCCTAAGTTTCCTTCTGTGACTCCTTCCTGCCTGTAGAATACTTTCAGTGATTCTTTCAGACTAGATACACTGGTAATACATTCCTTAATTTTCCTTTGTTTGAGAATATAATGATTTTCCTTTCATTCCTTAAAGACATAGTATGAGCTATTGCAAAGAATGTTTCTATGCCTTTTCACCCCTGAAAAAAGCATCACATATTTGGTTACAGCCCCTATGGCTTTAGAGGAAAAATCACCCTTCCTCCATCATGGGTCCCTCATGTGCTGTGTTTCCCCAGTTGCCTTGAGATTTTATTTTTCTTTTTAGTTGCAGAAGTTTTTCTGGGCTATATCTGGATCCCAGGTTCCTCAGTTTGTTGCAAGGAATCCATTTTTTATCACCACAGACCTGTGGTTTTATGTCTCTCATCAAGTATGGTGATTTCTTAGTCAGAATCTGTTCTCACTGTTTTCTAGCTTGTCTCTCAGCCCAATATTCTTTCTCCTCTGTTTAGAATTCCATGACATAAATTTGAGATCTTTGTCGTTGTCCCTCAGGTCCTGAACACTCTCTTCATTTTTTCCTCAATCTATTTTAAATCTACTCAAACTTTATAATTTTATTATCTTTCTATTCACCAATTCTTTTCCCTGATACCTATAATCTGTAACTGATCTAATCCTATGAATTTTAAATTTTTATTTATTGTATTTTTCAATTCTAGTCAGCACTTCTTATCTAACTTGCTATGGCTTTGGTTATTCACAGTAACTACAGCACAAACAAATTAAATAGGAAATTCAATACAATTCCTTCTTTTAAAATACTAATATTTTATTATATATATTATGGGATATATATGCACACATTACACACACACACACACACACACACACACACACACACACACGTGTGCAGGTGTCCATGGACAGCAGAGGAATCAGATCGCTGTGTAGCTAGAGTTATATAGGTGGTTGTGAGCTGTATAATATGGGTGTTGGGAACCAAACTTGGATTCCTCTGCAAAAGCAGGCTTTTTTCTTATCCTCTTACCCTTCTTTCCAGTCCTTTCATCAAAAACAAGCAAAAGAACAAGCATAAAAGCAGAGCCTCCTCAGGCTTTAATTTGCACATTGTTTTCAATGGCAACTCCGATGCCATCTTGCTATTATTTGCTGCAGACATGAATACCCTTTGTGCAGGCAGAATGTGTAGCATGGATGTACTGGAAATAACATAGCACATACAGTCAACGTTATCCACAAAAAGTCTTAAAACATGTCCCCCCTGGTAAGAGGTGAACTACTGTAATTCCATGTGGTTTGTGTGATGTGTGAATGAAAATGGCCCCATATGCTCAAAGGAAGTAACATTATTTGAAAGGATTAGGAGGTGTGGCCTTATTGGAGGAAGTGTGTCACTGGAGGTGGGCTTTGGGATTCCAGAAGTCCAAGCCAGGCCAGGCCTAGTGGCTTTCTTCCTCCTTCCTGCTATTTCAAGATCAGGATGAGGAACTCTCAGTTCCTTCAGCACCGTGTCTGCCTGAGTGCTGCCATGCTTCTCACCATGATGACAACAGACTGAACCTCTGAAACTGTAAGCAGCCCAATTAAACATTTGCTTTTATAAGAGTTGCCTTGGTCATGGTGTCTTTTTACAGTAATAGAAAATTGACTAAGACTCTGAGTGAGTGTGTGTATGTGTATGTGTTTGTGTGTGTGTGTCTAACATCTTTGATGATGCTGTTGATTTGTTTGATTTATTTCAAGAGTGTTAATAATTACTTGTTAGGCAATTTTATGATAGTTGTTTTAAAAATTGTTACTAGATTTCCAACTTTTGAGTCATTTTGGTATTAGTGCTTACCTTAGTCTACTCAGGCTATTCTAATAAAATACCTTGAATTGAGTAACTTAAGTAATAAACTTTTATTCCTCATGGTTCTAGAGACTGAGAAATATAAGCTTGTTGTTGGGCAGTTCAGGTTCTAGTTAAGGACCTTCCAAGGGAGCAGAAGTCACAACAGAGAGCACTGGTCTCCTTTCCTCCTCTACCCACATGCACAGCCTAAGCTTAGTTACCACCCAAGCTTGTACTTCCAAATAAGGTCACACTGGGGGTTCAACCCTAAACAAACCCTTTTGGGGAGAACGAACATTCAACTCACAACACCATTAGTTAACTGTCTCACCTAAGTCAAGCTGTGGGTTTGCAGGTTCTTGATTAGGTGAGTGAGTTTTAAGAATATGCTGGATATCTGAGGTATTAACTTAAACATTCTATTTAACCTTCTTTTTTAGTAGGTAGCCAGCTGCCTGATAGTGTGTGTTTGTGCTGGCTCTAGCCTACTTTGTAAGCTATGACTGAGTGACAGGTCAGTTTTCAGTGTTGATCTGGACTGTCCCCTTCCTGTCATCTTCCACATGGTAGTTTAATTCTCAACCTTTTGCTGTGTGTGTGTGTGTGTGTGTGTGTGTGTGTGTGTGTGTGTGTAGGCTTACAGGCCATTCGGTTAGACTCCTCCCAGGGACCTAATAGGTTATGTCACCACCACCAGATTCAGGTGGCCTGGCAGTGTATCAGAGGACTGAGCGCTTGCTACCCCAGCACCCCCCCCATTTCTGTCCCCATGTGTTCCTGAAGGCCTCTATGTCCCTCTTTCTGCTCTTCTCTGCCCCCGCCCTGGTGGCTCTGCTCCTGTCTGTCTGCCTCTACCCCATCTCCAGATCCTCACTCCCCTCCCTTTCCCCAAATAAACCTCCATTATACCAGGTCTGTCACATGGCATAATTTCTCAGGGGGACACCTTGGCATGGCCCCACCAGGTCCCCCTGCCTGCCACTGGATTATATTTCATAATGGTGCAGATGCTGGTCAGTTTTTTTCTGGAGATAAATGATTATGTCCAGGACTTGTATGCAACTTTTAACTTTTTCAGATCTATTCTGGCCAAAACAATGCCTGCCCTTCACCCTAGGCTGGGAGGGTAAAGAGCATCTGACTGTCATCACTGGGTGCAGGACCTTGCGAATGGAAGAACAGCTCCCCCTACTGGCCTCCACTGACACCACACTTGTAGGGCAATTGTTATGCTCTTTTTCGAAAATCAATAGTTCTTATGGTTTGTTCCCCACTGGCCCTAACACAGAGGGCAGCTGTCAGTCACCAGCAGGGTGGGAACTGAAGGGCAGATTCCCTGTGCAGCCCCACTGAGAGTAGTGAAAGGCCACTGGGGCAGGAAGAGGTATACACTTCCCCATTGGGTTTCTGCCCACACCACCCCAGCACCACAACCAGTATCTACACCCAGGGGGAGGGGCAGGCCCTGCTCTCACTGGCTCCATTCAGGTGAAGCAGAGTCCTGCCATTGTCATTAGGTACAAGTTCATGCTCCCCAGTTAATTTCTGCTGACCCTGGAACAGGGATCAGAATACAGGGTCGCTGCCACCACCAAGAGGGAGGTAGAATTCTAGACTCCCTTGCTCATCTTCTGGAAATGAGCATGTATTATGGGATGGCGATCAGGGTCCCATGGGCTTTGGCAGAAGTAGGACAGGTAATGTCAAAAGCTTTATCTCTGTAGACTACTCCTTCTCTAGCTAGAAAGGAAAAGCTTCTGTTAGTGTTTTAGAATCTGCTACTTAAGCCAGGCTTGGCAGCACATGCCAGTATACTTGGCAGTCTGAGGCAGGGGAGCCACATGTTTGAGTTCAGCCTCGGATACAATGCATTCCAGGTCACCCTAAGCCATGCACTGAGACAGACCTGGCCGACATTTCAGCACATGAGATTCTCCAGCATCCAGGCTAGACTATGTAGGGCTAAACGAAGACCCAAGAAAGACACTGACATGCCATTCCTAAAGCCCCAAATCCCTGTCCAATCTGTAACTGCTTTACCACCTTTTAGAAATTTCCATATTGCAGCTATGGTTATATCTGGGTTTAGTTATCTTTAGTGGGAACAATAGAAAACATGAGCTTGTCACAGAGTCAAAAGTTTAAAAAAGTCATGACATTCTTTTTTCCCGAGACAGGGTTTCTCTGTGTAGCCCTGGCTGTCCTGGAACTCACTCTGTAGACCAGGCTGGCCTCGAACTCAGAAATCCGCCTGCCTCTGCCTCCCAGAGTGCTGGGATTACAGGCGTGCGCCACCACCACCCGGCCAAGTCATGACATTTTTTTGTTTTGTTTTGTTTTTTGGTTTTTGTTTTTTTCGAGACAGGGTTTCTCTATATAGCCCTGGCTATCCTGGAACTCACTCTGTAGACCAGGCTGGCCTCGAACTCAGAAATCCACCTGCCTCTGCCTCCCAAGTGCTGGGATTAAAGGCGTGCACCACCACCGCCTGACATGACATTTTTAAGTCATACATTTTTGCATTTATTTACTTAGTGTGTATATATATGTGTGTGTGTGTGTGTGTGTGTGTGTGTGTGTGTGTATTCATGTATGTCATGGCATATGTATATGTATGTGTACATGTATACTGGCTGGTTTTGTGTGCCAACTTGACACAAGTTGGAGTTATCACAGAGAAAGGAGCGAGCCTCCCTTGAGGAACTGCCTCCATGAGATCCAGCTGTGGGGCATTTTCTCAATTAGTGATCAAGGGTGGGAGGGCCCACTGTGGGTGGTACCATCTCTGGGCTGGTAGTCCTGGGTTCTATAAGAGAGCAGGCTGAGCTTTGCGCAGTGGCAGTATCATAGCCAGTGAGGTTTATCTAAGTCGGTAATTGCTAATTGAAAACTTTTCCCAATACCCCACCGTGATGACTTGCAATATAGTCGGCATTGGCAATTTTGGACAGTCTCTATGGAGACTGAATAATCTCAGTCCAAAAAATAAAGCCGGTATGTTTTACTTCTAAAAGAAAGAAAAAAAGAAAGGAAGGAAGGAAGGAAGGAAGGAAGGAAGGAAAGAAGGAAAGAAAAAAAGAAAAGAAAAGAGAGAAGAGAAGAGAAGAGAAAAGAAGAGAAAAGAAAAGAAAAGAAAAGAAAAGAAAAGAAAAGAAAAGAAAAGAAAAGAAAAGGAAAGAAAAGAAAAAAAGAAATGAAATGCAAGCAAGCTCTGCAGGCCAGGAGAAGCAAGCCAGTAAGGAACATCCCTCCATGGCCTCTGCATCAGCTCCTGCTTCCTGACCTGCTTGAGTTCCAGTCCTGACTTCCTTTGGTGATGAACAGCAATGTGGAAGTGTAAGATGAATAAACCCTTTCCTCCCCAGTTTTCTTCTTGGTCAAGTTGTTGTGCAGGAATAGAAACCCTGACTGAGACAGCATGCATGTATGTAGATCAGAAGACAAACGTGCAGGCCTGAACTCAGGTAATCAGGCTCAACGGCAAGCACCTTTGTACACTGAGGCTTTTGACCAGCCCTGAGACAATTTTTTTGAGAAGCAAGAAACTTTATCTAAATTAAAGTAACTACCAGTTCAAGAGAATTGTTACCCTTTCTCCTGCAAATTTCACGTCAAATCCGAGAAACACAAAGTATGGTCAATATCTGACAGGATTGGGTTTTTTGTGCTCAGAGAAAAAGCATCATTATGTATTTGCAAGGCATTACATAAGATGGACTTAAAAATTAATTACTTAAAAGTATGTAAGGATCTGTAGCCAAGAGCAGGAGACATGCTTAAAAAAAACAAAAAGCCACAAACGTATCTCAAGTTAGTGTGCTTGTCTCTGAGCCAGCGCTGTCAGTGAGCTGAGTCTGTCTAGATGAGTTCCATGTGAAGGCAGAAGGAAGCCCTGGGTCCCAGGGCAGTGCTGACAACCTGACTCTCATTCCAGATTGTGAGTGCTGAGACTGCAAACAGCAGGGAAGAGGCAGGCAGGAGGCTCAGTGCAGCAGGTACTAAGGTCCTGCTTTTGTGCATTCTGTGGATCCCTTTACAGAGGGAAACAGATTTCTTAAAAACAGCAATGGGAAACTTATAATTTTTGCCTATCCATTTTTCAAATCTTTTAAAAATTACTCATGCTTTTCTATGCTATCTAAATTAAGAAAAGAAAGTGCTATTGTCTGAGAAGGAAAATTCAACTGTACTTCCCAAAGAAAGCAGAGAGAAGCAAGGTTAGGTGGGTTCTCATCCGCAGAGGATATGGAACCTGGAACAATTTCTAAGTTGCTTACTGACCCACATGACGCCCAGACTGAAGGAGATGGTGGGGAGGTCTAAATCCCTGCCCATGGGCACCGATCTCGGGAACCTAGGACCCCAGACACACGCCTTCTCCCGGCCGCCCCCCCACCCCCTGCTGCTGGCATGCTTGCTTGCTCCAGCCCCCTTGTGCATCCCTACAGCAGACTCCCCTGCAGCACGACCTTTCACAGGCTGCAGCTGTCATCCTGCCCCTTCCTTCTTTACTTTTAGACTCATACACTTTGTTGTTTCATGTATGTGAGTCTCTCCTGTATGTGTGCATGTGCACCATATGTGTGCCTGGTGCCCACAGAGCTCAGAAGAGGACACTGAATCCCTTGGAACTGCAGTTACAAAAGGCTATATGAGCAACCAACCATGTGGGGGCTGGGGATGAGACCAGGGTCCTCTGCAAGAGCGACAGGCACTCCTCACCACTGGGCCAGCCCCGCCCGCCCTTCTAACATGCATTCGCTCTATGATGGACACGTGACTTTTTTTAAGATAATTGAAAACAGGAAGGTTCTGGGGGTTTGTATTGGTATGGCTTAGTTACTTGCCACAGTCTCTCTACAGCCCAAGCAGGCCTGGAGATTTATTATGTAGTCCTGGAGAGCATAGGGCTCAAATTTTCCTGCTTTATCCTCTAGACTGCTGAGACTATAGCACTGGGGTTACTTGTATGGTCAGCTTGCTTGGTACCTCATATTTCACTTATAAATATCTCCGTCATGACTGATGTTGGTCCTATGAATCCAGAAGTGTTTTCAGATACATGAGGCCCTTGCTGACTTCTATGGCAAGTTCTACTGATCAATATATTGACTTTTTGACATCTGAGAAGATGGACATTCTGAATTAGTTTGTGGTCAGTTTTGTTAGATGGTATTGAAAGGGTAACAGCTGGCAGCCTCATTGAGTTCCAAGGATAAATATTATTAGGTAACACGTATAAAAACTCCAGCGACATAATCTTTTGCCTCAGCCTCCTGAGTGTCATTACATCTGACTCTAATATGTCTTAAAAAGGTCAACACTAGCTCCACTCTAAGGGTTCATTAGCCTCAGAAACTCTTCTAAAGAATCTAAATGATTCCTAGGACTCACATGATAGAAAGAGAAAACAGTCCTTGTAAAGTGTTCTCTATCTGTGCACTGTAGCATGCACCACCCGTAACCCTACATCGTAAGTATATAAATGTAGTTTAAAACATGTTTAAGGCTGGGTGTGGTGGCGCACACCTGTAATCCCAGCACTTGGGAGGCAGAGGCAGGCGGATTTCTGAGTTCAAGGCCAGTCTGGTCTACAGAGTGAGTTCCAGGACAGCCAGGGCTACACAGAGAAACTCTGTCTCGGAAAAAAAAAAAACCCCAAAACATGTTTAAGTCTGAAGGACCATTTTGAACTAACATACAACCTGCCAAGAGTCTAATGCTGCCCTTTTAAGATTCTCCCAGAGATCAAGGGAAAGAGGCAGGAGGCAGGGCAGGGCAGAGGGTCAGGGGGAAGACTGAGGAAGGGGGAACCTGAATTACTGAGCAGCTGCCTGTTCTTTCAGGACCACCAGGACTCTGCTAGGAATACACAGAAGTGCTTTGTGATACTCCCTGGGTATTCTGTGAACTAAGGGTCCACCTCAGATTAGTATTTCGTCCTCATGTAAGCTGTATCAGTGAGCTCTCCCAGAAGTTAGGGTACAAATGCTCCTGATCTCCCTCATACCTTAGCCTGTGCAGAGATTTCAGGCTAGGGAAACTGCAGTCATCCTCTTGACCCACCCAGATTCTATGGTTAAAAAAAAAAAAAAACAAACCCCAGAGGCCCTCAAAAGAATGCATTTGCTACCTTTAAAAAAGACAAAGATTCAGGCTTCTTCCTCTCTCATCTGCCTTCTTACTTGAAAAAAAAATAATATGGTTTGTTTTTATTTTATGTGCATGAGTGTTGTATCTGCAAGCATGTCTGTGTATCACATGTGTGCACTGCCTGCAGAGGCCAGAAGGTGGCATCAGACCTCACAGAACTGGAGTTAGAAACAGTTGTCAGCTGTCACGTCATTTTGAAAACTGAACCCAGGTCATCTGCAAGAGCAACCCGGTGTTTTCCACCACTGAACCATCTCTCCACTGATCCCTATTTAGAAAACAAAATCAAAAGCAGAGATTTGTATCTCATTGTTAACTGGGCTCTAGGTAATAATCTCCTCTGTTCCACAGTTCCTCCAAACAAGCAGAACCCTGGATCCTAACCCAAAACAAACACCCAAAAAACAAAACCAGAAATTCTCTGTGAAGTTTTTAAAAATAGCATATAAAGGGTTTTAATTTGTCATAAGTAGCTTCCAGGTGCAATCATTCTCTCCTGGCAAAACCTAACTAGAAAGACCATCACATACCAGTTCATCCTTTGAATTCTCCATCTCGGTCCCCTCCTTGAATTTGGCCAGTGCACTCTTGAGGTCCTGAGATGTGTATGTGTTGGTGTTGATGTCCAGCCTGTCCACAGAGAAGCTGAGAATCAGAAGGGTGCACTTCTCCAAGTCAGACAGTAGTTATAGGTGACTGGCACCCAGAGAGAGTAAACGAGGCCAGGCCAGTTCTAAATCTTACTATACTGTCAACCCTCTGCCTCAGGGCAGCCAGGATACAACATGTTAACTGTAATTGAAGCCCAATGAGGTTGATTTTGTTGTTGTTGTTTCCATGAGACAGGAGGAAAAGGCACTGGGCAAACAGAGGCTGACCCTGGAAAGGCTTCTGGCCTGCTCTGGGCAGAAGCACGTGTCCTAGCAGACCCCAGGAAGCAAAGAATTAAGACATAGGAGTAAGAGGCACTCTCATCTATAATCTTCAGGGAAGCAGAGCAACAGGGACCTGAGACTTCCAAAATGTTCCAGACTTGATTTAACAAACCAACTTGTCTTAGATAATGAAATGGGTAGATTCACACATTAATCAAGCCAATGTTTGAGCACAGAAATGTATGCCAATCTGACAAGGAACAGATTTGAGAGTCCTCGGAGTAGAACCAACCGCCACCTTCTAGTTATCTTCCAAGAGGATGGAGTAAAGGAACCACTGTGGCTGTAATATCTTCTCCCACACCTCCTGGAGCTGTTCAGGCTCGGCTAGCATCTTAACCGGATAGAGAGCCTCTTTGGTGGAGAGGGGATGAAGACTCAGTTCATTCTAGTGAACAGAGGCAAGAGCAGGAGCTGGGCAGACAAATGGGAGTGCGCTGACACAGCCAAAGGCAGACTGCAGCTGCCGTCAAGCTAAAGACAGTTGACTTTTTGTTCATTCACAACTGAGACTGTATTGGTTGAGAGGCAGAGTGCAGAGACATTCCAATTCTTCACACACACACACACACACACACACACACACACACACAAGACAGGGTTTCTCAGTATAACCAGTCCTGGCTGTCCTGAACTCCCTTTGAAGACCAGACTGGCCTTGAACTCATAGAGATTCTCCTGCCTCTGCCTCTGCCTCTTTTAACTTAGTCTTTTAACAGTCCAGTAATGTTCCAGCAGCAAACTTGGCAGGTTTTCCCCTTAAGACCTCACATAACAACCAAACACTCATAATCCCCAGTCCCACATGCTTACAATTTCATGCCACATACAGTACATTCAAGTTTCCCATCATTCACAGCACATTCTTACAACTGTAATAAAAATGGACTTCTATGGCTAGAGACATTACAGTATGAGAGAGCGAGGAGCAAGGAAGGAGTGAATTTTAGTAAATGGTTCTACTAGAAACACAAGACCATTAATAAATCTTAAAACATTTCACACACAAATGCATGACTAAGATTCCAAATTAATGTTTAGTATGCTATGTATTGTAGGATAACACCTCTATGTAATGTTAGTGACCCTCCCACCCCCCACCCCACCTCCACCAGACAGTCATAGCCTCTCCTAACTCAGTATCCTGGTGTTTTCTGGTTGTATCATCATCATCATCATCATCATCATCATCATCATCATCATCCATCAATCACCATCACCATCACCACCATCATCAAGCAGCAAATGATTTAGTCTCTTAGAAAACCATTTACACTTAAAAAATGGGATGAGGTAGAATTTCCCCTCACCTTTTAAAAGTGTTCCCAGAGCTACTAAAAAAACTCTCATTTACAAACTAGTTGATAAAACATCCTCCGGACTGTACAGGAATAGAGCAGGGACCACCGAGAGACGGGACGCACAGCCGTTGGGCGTGGCTCCTCTCTTCCACTTTGGAGGCAGACTCGTCTTCACTGTCCTCTGGCGTTCTTCAGCCGGCAGATCTGTAGCTTGCTGCTCAGCCTCTTCAGCCTGTTTGGTCTTTGCTCCCCGATTCCCTCATTTGTACTTTTTTAGTCCGATGATGTATGTACTCATTCCCACAGTTTTCCCCCTACTTCATGTCCACCTCAGCAAGGGCAAGCTTGGCCATCAGCCTTGTGGAGTGGCATGGGCTCCACCTTTGCCACTCATCCATGCTAACTGTCTTCTTGGGCACTGTGGTGGAGCAAGGTGGGTGGTGCGTGCAGGACTGATCACAGAGCCACACTGCCCAGCTGCCGCGCATGGGCACACACGGCCTAGCCTCCACCACGCGGACTGCTTAGATGCTGGGCGAACAGGACCGAGCAGACATGTCCAAGGACTGGCTGCCGCGAGGCTCTATCGCAGGCTCCATCAGGTCTCACCCTTCATACAGATGTGTGCTCAGGGCTCTCCTCATTCAGCTTTGGTTCATCAGTCTTTAGGGCTCTGAGGTTAATGCTTGTTTTTCTCTAAATCTTAACTCTAATTTATAGCTAACCACTCCCATTTCCCGAGCACTAATTCACTCTTGTGTCAGCAGTGGGCTACTCCTTTAAAGGTGTATGTCATTCAAGTGATTAGCATAATCTCTCAAAGTAAGAGATTAGGTTCTCTCTCCACTGCCAAGTGCATGAAGATAACACTGCCCTGTCCCCATCCGTGGGGGCTAAGGACTCAGGAGGATTGTAGGAGGAACAGATTCTTCCCCTCCTCCTGCTCTTCTTCCTCTTCCTCTTCCTCCTCTTCCTCCTTCTCTACTTGTCAAAAAAAAAAAAATCCCATTTTGCCTTGCATCAAATTCTTGCCCAGCACATGAGTGGCAGAGGTCAACCTGGTCTACATTGCAAGTTCCAGATCAGCCAAAATAAAAGGCAAGGTGTCTCACTATGAAACTCGGGCTAGCCTGGAACATTGTAGTTAGACAAGGCTGGCCTCTAAACTGGATTTGAAACTACCTTGTGTCTTTGCCTCCTGAGGGCTGTCTTCTTTTTCATTATTTTTTCCTTTTTTACATTACTATTTGCTCTAATGTCAATTTGTTCTTACTATGCTGCTAATACTGTTCTGTTTTTGCCGTTTCTTTGGGGTATGGGGACAAGGTCTCATATCCCAAGCCAGGCTCCAACATGCCATGAAGCCCAGAGTGTGGTCCTGAACTTTTTTTTTTTTTGGTTTTTCAAGACAGGGTTTCTCTGTGTAGCTCCGGTTGTCCTGGAACTCACTCTGTAGACCAGGCTGGCCTCGAACTCAGCCGCCTGCCTCTGCCTCCCAAGTGCTGGGATTACAGGCGTGCGCCACCACTGCCCAGCGGTCCTGAACTTCTAATCCTCCTGGTTTTATGCTGTGCTAGTGAGGCCCACAACTTTCATGCATACAGGCAAGCACTCTAACAACTGAGCGAGATTCCCCTGCCCTACAGCTGTCCAGTGTTGCTCATTATAGTTAATTACCAACAACTGATAATCAAACCTTTATGTTCCTCCAGCACCCAGCGGCAGGCATGCGCACTGTCTACGCCCCAACCCTCACCCAAGGCTCCTGGCTATTCCCTACGCTCATCTGACTCCCCACGCCTCCTCATCTCCTCCTAAACCCTACATGCTGGAATGCCTCCTAGTCAGGTCCTGAAGAACCTCTTTTTGCTATCTCTAGAGACATTAAAATATTTCTCTGACAGGGATGCCCACGCTTTAGTTCAACCCCCTCCCTTAAAACAGCAGAATCTTATGCAATGACATGCTAGGGTTAATCTTGATTTTCATGATTAATTTTAAACTTGATTTCATGAAGAAATACCTAGGGGATTTATAAAACATAACTCTGAGTGTATCGGAAAAGGAATTTTTAGTGGCAATTAGATCAGGAGGGCCCTGCCCTAAGGGCTTAAATTCCCGATGGATTCATCACACACTGCATTTGGGAAGAGGTGATGGAACAGAAGGTAGGCCCTAGTTCAAGAAAGAGGCGGCTGTGAGGGAGGTGTGTCCTGGGGGCTGCCTCCTGCCATGACAAGTAAGTCTTAAATACCTCAACCTTATTTAATAAAGGCATCATTCATGATACTTATCTCTAAAAAAAAAATTGGCCCAACTCTTACATTTCTATTTCAAAAAAATAACATCTCTGAGCACCCAGGGGCTGAACCCCAAATGAGGCCTTTCCAAATCTTCTTCACGTTCTTCCATCTCTACATCCAACACTTCAGCAAGTTCTTTCAGCTGTACTTCTAAACTGTCTAAATTCACCCAGTACTCTCCAGTGGGAAACTCTGGACTAGTCACCACTGTGTCTTGTCTGATCTACTGAAATGGCATGCTGCTGGGTTTTGCTTCTTCTTTCCCTATTTTTAGTATCTTATCCAGATACTCCAGTTATTTCTTAAGCTATCCTAAATGCTCTGGTCCATTCTACTACAGTTAAAGGTGAGTTGAGACCACCCAGAATGCTCCCTAATGTTCCACACACAACCACCTCACGTGCATCTACCTCTCCATTCTCATCTCCTGTGTCTTGAATAATTTCCCTGTTTAAAAAGCCTGACAAATCTGGGGTCCCTTTTGTGCCACCTGTCTGAAATGCTATAATTCCTAGACTTGAGACCTAATTCTTTGTAGGATTTAAATTCTCTTTCTTTAGCTTTCAGTTCAAATGTGTTGATGAGGCCTTCCTTCCAAATCACCCTATCTACCATGGTCTCTTGCAGAGACGCATTACCTTGGCTCATCTTCCCTAGAACTTATTATAATTTGTAATGATCTTACTCGTATGTTTATGTTCTTGGTTGTCTGCCTGCCAACCTGCACAGGGCCTCCGCTCACTTTACAGAGGCGACCACCGCATCTGCTTCTCACTGTCTCCCAGGGCCTGCCACACAGGCACTCCACAGTCTTGTGAAATCAATCCGTGCAGCAGGAAACAGTTTGCCACCGGCACTCTCTCCACCACTGCACCATGTACAGTATGGCAAATGGCCAACCCGAGGTGGTACAACTCAGATGCAGTAAAGGTTGTCTTTCCTTCCTCTAATGTAGGAGGAGGTTTCAAAGAAGATTCCAAAGCAAAGAGACATTTGTTCTATGAAGACTCTGACAGGATGTAAAATAAAACTTCCATTTTTTTATGCCTAAAAATATGCTTGAAGTCAGGCAGTGCCAAGAGCACTGTCTGAGACAACCCCAAGGCAGGGTCTCTCTCCGCACAGGCCTAGAGCTCACAGCATCATAGCTCTAAGTAGCAACCTAGCCATCAGGACTAGTGGACAGCCTTGGCTCCGCATCTCTCTCCAGCACAGTGGTTTACTGACACCTGAAATCTGATAGAAAGCTGCAAGCCTTGTCTTCCAAAGCACACCATCAGATAACCAAAATAACTGTGCTGCTCTCTGGATGCTGGCTCTTAAGCCTCTGTTCCCAGGCCACTGCTGAACAGCCAGGAAGATACTGAAGTAGAACTGGAGGAGGGTACGGGGAGGCTCTGACAGAAAAGCTGTAGCAGCTGAGAGAGCAGAGGAAATGTCCGGCATATCCTAGAGGCCATTCTAGGGCAACGCTCTCAGAAACAGTCCACGGAGAAAAGGAAAGAGGAAAAGTGGGAACAAGTGTGTCTCCTTAGGGTGTCTCTACACCCCACACGGAAGGCTTTTGCTCTTAAAGGAGCAAGGGCACCCCAATGAGTGTTCCTACTGGAGACCTGCAGTCTGCAGGGTGGAGAGGGTGTACAGAGCAACAAACCAACAGCTCTAAATTATTCAAGCTCCTAGGTCAATAGTCTTAAGACATTGGAGGTTGGCTTTTTCACTAAAAAACAAGAATTGGACTGCATGTGAGAGAAGAGTTCAAAGTATCTTGACTCACTGAAGCTTATGTGCATGATGCCTTCTGGAGATAGGAAAAGGTTAGCATGGCTGGAGAATTATATCTGATTATTCTTATATGACTGTGAGACAGGAACAACTGTATGATCTGGACAACTGCAAGTGCAGGCCAAATATAGAGATGGGGAAGTGGAAAGGACTTGCCCAGTTAGGAATGACAACAAATGTCTCCATCATAACATAAATTAGAATTTTCTAACTGTAAAAACTGCCCAAATCTGCCATGCTGCTTTGTGGGGTGAGTGCCACTTGACTAAACAAACACATGCCCTTTGGTCAGGTGCATCAGGAAAAAGGGTCTAGAAATCCTTGCCATCCATGTCAAGTTTCCTTTCCTCTCATTTAGGAGACACCAAGCAAAAAAACTTTTAATTCAAGGCAATTAAGAGGAAAAATAGAAACTGTTAATTGTCTAAAATCAAATCCCTCAAACTGGTTATTAAAAAGTTAGGAAACCTATAACCATGAGGGAATGTGGTAGCTTCTACTCACATACCACAACAAAGCCTATTTTAACACTGACTAACAAGAGGAAAGTTAGTCTGAATTAAAGACTTTAAAGGCAATTTTATTGTTCACCAAGGAAGTATCAGTGCAAAGCAGAAGGCCTAACAGGCTTGTTTTAATGAATAGATGACTCATCTGTAATCAGCGCATTAATTGTTGGGATTCAAATGGGTGCTGTTAAAGGACTGGGGAAACAGCCTCTCTTTTAAGAAGGTTAAGCACTCCTCCTATAGCCTTTTTGAAAGGATCTTTTTTCTTAGCAAGACATTTCTTTCCAAAGATTGTGGAGGTAAACTTCCACAAAACCCTGACAATTTTATCACAAATTCTATATTGTTAAATCTTAAGTAAAAATTACAATGCACATAACTAGTCATGGTAACATATGCCTTTATTCCCAGCACTTGGTAGACAAAGGCATATCTTTGAGGTTGAGACCAGCCTAGTCTACAGAGTGAGTCCCAGGATAGCCAGGGCTACACAGTAAAACCCTGTCCTAAAAAACAAAACAAAACAAAACCCCATAAAACAAAAACAAAAAACAAAAGCCAAGCAAACCCCAGCTCGCCACTCATGAGTCTGGGCGGCACTGCCAGCATTTCCAAATCAGTGCAGTCACTCAGCCCCCAGTCCTCAGAGCAACACACTACCTTCTGCCTCTTTTAAATCCTTTCAAATTATTTTGGAATTTGTCTTCTTGTTGGAGCTTCACCTCATTTACTCCAGTCTGCAGGTTCATTCGTACATGGGATCCTGCAGGAACAGCCTGACCTGAAAGTCAAGAAGAGAAAAGTTGCATGGGGAAGGACACGGGTGGAATACCTGGCTAACATACCATCAGGACTGAGCACTTCCTGAAGATCAGAGTACCATGTCCAGTTTACCTTTTTGACCCAACTCTCTCCCTCTCCTGACTCCCATGCTCTATTCACACTGATTCCTTTTACTGTTATAACAGAATCTGTAAGACCCAAGGCAAGGTAGTCATAATCTAAAGATCAACATCTGCTTATTAGAATGTGATGATCATGTCTTCCTTGTGTCTTCTGTGGATCTGGCTAATGAGCTGCGTTGTTATATGCACTGGGTAAACAATGTGTAACCCCTCAACTCACCATCCAGACATTGAGACATTATTGCCTCTTTCTGCCACACCCTTCTTGCCCTTCCCTAGGCAGTCCCACAGCATCCAAGATATCCCAGCATGCTAGCAAGCTTTGTAGCTCATCATCCTCATTTTTAAAACCTAGCTCTTTTGCATCTCATTTCCCTAATCACAGGAACTGTATGTCTTCTTTTTGGATTTCTACAGCCTGTAAGGTACATAAAATATGTGACCAATAACAATTATAAATAAGAAAAAGGATTCCAGGGGGCATGGTGGTGCATGCCTTTAGTCTCAGAACTTGGGAGGCAGACAAAGGGAGACCTCTGAGTTTAAGACCAGCTTGGTTAGTTCTAGGGCTACACAGAGAAGAAAGAAAGAAAAGAAAAGAAAAGAAGAGAAGAGAAGAGAAGAGAAGAGAAGAGAAGAGAAGAGAAGAGAAGAGAAGAGAAGAGAGAGAAGAGAAGAAAAAAGAAAAGAGAAGAAACAAAAGAAAAGAAAGAAAGAAAGAAAGAAAGAGAAAGAAAGAAAAGAAAATATAAATAAATAAATAGCTAGCTAGTTAGCTACTAGAAGGCAGCAAGACACAAAAAGCCAAGGAAGCAGGTAGCAGAGCTAAGAGAAACTGAAAAACTACACCCACTTATCTCAAAGGAACAGATCCATTAGCTGAGGAAACAAGTGTTGTGAATGGATGGGCTATGTGTATGAATGCACAAAAATACTCAGGGATAGTTTACAATCAACTCTGCAATATCACAGTACAAACGGGATGTTATATTCACTATTCAATCATTCACAGAAAATGCACTTACCAGGCAACTACTACACAACAGACCTGCATGGCAGCTTCTAGGAATACAAAAAATAATATTTTCTAGGCATAAGAAAATGATTTTTTAAGCTATATATAGTCTTACCATGTAAGCCAGCTAGCCTAGAACTATGTATCCCAGGCTGGCCTTGAACTCTTGATCCTCTTGCCTAGAGTTCCTAAATCCTGGGATTACAGTCCTGTACCATAACATTCCACATAAACATGTATATCAATAGCTGCAGGATTGAACATTTTCTAGAAGGAGCTTTTTAGAAATTGGAAATTTTTGAAGCAAAAATGATGCTTCTAGACCTGTACCGTTCTTGAAAGGACACAATTTACAGGTTAGGACAGCTTAGTTCTTGCCGAGAGAACATAGGCTAGTCCTTAATGATTCCTGTTTTCCAAAGGTCTGTCAGATGATCCTGGGCCAGAAGGCTGAAGACGGATGCTCCAAGTCCTGCAACTTTTTTCTTCTTGACTTTCAGGTCAGGCTGTTCCTGCAGGATCCCATGTATGGGTGGGCAGCCATCTCTACACGTGCCTCAGTTCTGGAAGCTGTGTTAGGCTTCCTATAGCTTCAGATAATGTTGGTCATTCTTGGATTTCTGACAGGGTTGAAAGACTACTTACAGTCTCCTAGCCAACCCAGGCTATTTAACATTGGGAGAACGCATTTGAGAGAATGGCTTTCAAATGGCATCTAAAGCCAGGACTTAAGTCAGGGGCAGAATTATAAGTCTTTAAGTTAGGCTACATGACAGTATCCTATTGACAAAGATGATGGGCTGGGTGTTAGGTCTATCTTGTACTTTATAAATCACAAAATGGTAGTAGTTGTGCTCAATTTATATCTGAGAGAAAAGTTTTGTTTTTTTTTATTAGAACAGAAAGGGGGAAGTGTTATAGATGGCCCTGGTGATGCCTGTATTTGGATGTTAACTCTGTTTTCCCAGGAGGGGCAGTCTGGTCTGAGTAATGAGGAAGGAGTCAAGTACTCGGGCAACTTCTTGTGAACCTTGCCCCAAATGAATAAAGGGACCAATCACTAGGTAAGTGGGTGGGATTTCTGGGTTGGATGGAGGAAGAGGAGGAAGAGAGGAAGCAGGAGAGAGTTAGGGGTGGGGATAGCGAGAGGGCAAGATGTAGCTACTAGTGTCTCCCTGCTTATATCCTCCATCTGAGGATTTAGATTTAATATGATTTATAAGATTAGGATTCTAGTTGTCACTCCCAGTGATTGAGTTACCGTTGTTTTTTGGGGGGGGTGCTTCTAAAACTGGGAGTAGACACACATCTCTAATCCTGGCATTCAGGAGGTAGAAGCATGAGACAAATGAGAACTTTTCTGAAAGAAAGAAGGAAAGAAGGAAGGAAGGAAGGAAGGAAGGAAGGAAGGAAGGAAGGAAGGAAGGGAGAAAGGGAGGGAAAGATGGAGGGAGGGAGGGAGGGAGGAAGGGAGGAAGGGAGGGAGGGAGGGAGGAAGGAAGGAAGGAAGGAAGGAAGGAAGGAAGGAAGGAAGGAAG
Organism: Apodemus agrarius; assembly: GCA_964023405.1. Lineage (NCBI taxonomy): Eukaryota > Metazoa > Chordata > Mammalia > Rodentia > Muridae > Apodemus > Apodemus agrarius. The sequence goes on from OZ030021.1 coordinate 25,029,889, forward strand.
TTGAGAGGGAAGGACGGAGGGAGACAGTCCAGACACTTGGACTTTGCCTCTGTTTTCTCTGCCAGAGGAGAGCCTGCATGTTGGCACAGAGTTTTATTCAGTAACAAATGAATAGTAGTAATGCCAATACTCAGAACCCGAGGCAGGAGGATTTGGAGTTTGAGGATCGCCTGGTTACGCAGCGAGTATGAGGACACCCTGAGCTACATAGTGAGACCTTTAAATAAGAAGTGACAATCTGAAAAAAATATCCCTTATAAGAAAAAAGCATAGTACAAGTTCTCTCGGGATGACCACATGCACCCGGAGTCTAAAGGAGGACTGTCCCAGCGAGAGAAGCTTTCTCAGCACCAGCGTGGCTGTGGCAGGCTGGCCACACTGGTGGCAGCCACTCTGGCCACTCTGCCTCCAGCCAAGGCGCCAGGGAAGCACCACCCTGGGACGCGTTGTCCCTGCCTGCCGCTCCATTGCAGCAAGGCGTGGCTGCAGCTCTGGCTGAAACACACAGATGTCCTGACAAAAGCATGCTCACGGCAGAGCAGGAAACCGTTCTCTGGAGGAGCTTTCTACAAACTTTGGCTGGGATCCACACTGGGGAAAAGGAATCCTCAAGGAAGGGGCCCCACTTGCAGAGGCTTCCTCACAGAAACTGCGCGTGGGCGTGGCCCAGGGAAGGCTGGACCCACAGCACTGGTAAGGGCTGCTCTGTGCTGCTGCTCTGTCATGAAGCCTGGTTTCTTTTCCTGGGGTAGAGGATTAAAAGTAATGAGTTAAGTGTGATGGCACATACCTGTAATCCCAGCACTTGTGAGGTGTGGGCAGGAGGAGTGCCACAAGTTCCAGGCTAGCCCGGGCTTCATGGTGAGTTCCAGGCCAGTATAGGTTGCCAAGTAAAACTGCCACAAGAAAATAAAACAAACAAAAATCCTAATGACCTAAGATGGTTCCAAAGAGGAGGGAAAATTCATAATATTCTGGCAAAAGCAGAGAAGTAGCAACTTCCATTCCTCAAGGTAATTCATTAACATCCCTCTCTGAACATAGAGGGGAGAGGCTACTTCACCCAAAGAGATCTCAAACAATACAACCCCTTCTACTTGTATGCTACAGAGACTGGAAACTCACAAAACAGCACAGTTTATTCTCAGCTGTACAACAACCCAGACCACCCTGGATTGGCATCCTGTTTTGCCATCTCCAAGCCCCACCTCTTTCTCTCCCTCTTTCTCATTTTATGAGACAGGTCTCACTATGCAGCTCTGGATATTTGGAACTGACTATGTAAACCAGGCTGACCTCAAACTCACAGAGAGTTGCCTGCTTCTACCTCTTGAGTACTGGGGCTAATGGCATGCAACCTCATGCCTGGCTGATAAGTCTAATAATTTTCATGTACGTACGTACGTATGTATGTATGTATGTATGTATGTATCTGTTTATTTATGTTTTTAAAGACAAGTTTCTCTGTGTAGCCCTAACTGTCCTGGAACTCACTCTGTAGACCAGGATGGCCTCAAACTCATAGATCCACCTGCCTCTGCCTCCCAAATGCTGGGATTAAACGCATGAGCCACCACTGCCTGTCTAATAAAAATTATTTAAAGCGAAAGGAAAATAAAAACCCCAAGAATAAAAACAAATTATTTTCCCCAACTTTCCACAGTTGCTCTTGTCCAGACTATTACCATTTTTCATTTGGACACTATCTTAACTTACCAACAGTGTCCCCTACGTGTGTGTGTGTGTGTGTGTGTGTGTGTGTGTGTGTGTGTGTAGAGGGAGAGAGAGATAGAGGGAAAGGAGAGAGAGAGAGAGAGAGAGAGAGAGAGAGAGAGAGAGAGAGAGAGAGAGAGAGAGAGAGAGAGAGAGAGAGAGAGAGAGAGAGAGAGAGAGAGACCTTACCCTAGTCAGCGAGGTCCTCCAGTGCCGGCCCCTTGAGCCTTGCTCCCTTTCCCTGCGCTCCGCCCGTGGAGAACAGGGTCCCTCCATTAGAGGCCCATTTCACTAGCTGTTCTCATCCTGGATGTTCTGTCTGGTGTCAGCCTCCACCTCCACCTCACCCCCATCCCCACCCCCCCAGCCTAGCTAAGGAGGACTAGCACCACTCGCTGCTCTGTGCGGCTGATTGCTCAGACCCGCTCTGTCTGTCCAAATGGTTTTACAGCACTACCAATGACGTTTTACAGCATGTACCATGATCAATCCATATTTATAAGTTTTAAAAGTTTATCTGGTTATATGTTTATCACTCTCTTCCTAGGGCATGCCTCATGGCTCAGTATACAGTGAATGCTCAATAGTTATTTGTTGAGCGAAAATTTTAATACAGAAAGGGAAAACTTGATTGACAAATTTTTACTAGAACAATTAGATTCATAACAATTAGTTACATTAAGAGTTATTCTTGATAGTAAATAACTAATGCTTATAATAACAATAGCGATCTTAAATTTTTCTGATCTTGGTCTCAGATAGAAACGGCAAAGAAAGCATAAATACACAAGTTCCAGACATCAGTTAGACTGTCCTAAGATAGCCCTGGAAGAAAATAGGATCTTATGTGAATAATTATTTTATTTGGAGAAAATTCCAAAATTGCTCTTTTCACATGAGCCACCACAGGGGGCAAGAGGAAGCACAGTAGCACAGACTCAAAATACAGGTTCAGTTTACTTAATCTGTGAAACCAGTTGTTGCAGCAGCTGCAGGGCAATAGAAAATACAGCATTTCAAATGGTTCCACCCTGCTGGGAAACAGGCCAAGTTGGAGTGTGATCTGACCTGCATCTCTTAGCTTATGTAAAGGAAGAAGAAAGAGCAAACAAATCAACCACACACTGGGAAAGAGCAGAGACTCGCCAGACAGCCTGAGAAGGAGGAGGCTTGGGATGGAAACTGAGTCAGGGGCAAAACACTGGGTCCCAAACCCATAAACCCCAAATCCTCCAGAGGCTGCTGACCCACCACTGACTCTCTGGAACCACATTCCAAACCTTAGGGTCCCAGTCCACAGAGATTTCATTTCTAAAGACAGCTGCCTCACGCCTTACCTCCCCTAAGACTGTCTCTGTTTTCTGTTACAGGCCAGGACCCAGGTACAGGGCAGAGTGACAGACTGCAACACTTCAACAGTGTCTGTGCTTTGCTGCCCCATCTGACCCTGCACTGCTTCCTAACTCAGTAACTCAGGGCAGAGTGTACTTTCCAGTGGACTTGGCTTAGGACATGCCCTGGCTAACAAGAGACCAACAAATGTGCCATTTGGAAGAGGCTTTTATCCCTTGGGTTTCTATCATTACCCTGAGAAAACCTGTCACTGCTAGAACTCTGTCCAAGCAGAGCAGGGACCACAGAGCCAACATGGGTACAAACTCCAGGCTGGAGGGAGGGCGCACCACGTCTGGCCATAGCAAGCCTTGCCACGCTGATCTGTAGAAATTTGATATTTTTTTAAAATTTGTTCATAAAGTTGAAAGGACGGTACAGTTCCCACATGTTCCAAATGCCCTTTCCCAAAGTTAATCTTATCTAGTCACAGAAAAATTAATACTAGTGTTAAGTAATTAAAGACCATTTTCAAACCTCCCCAGTATTACCACTAGCCAGTTCTAGAAGTTACTGAGTTTTGTTTTATTCTTTTTCCTTCTTCGCATATATATAATCAGAATCTGCCTCCCATCTTATTCCTTAAGCCAGGCGCTCTCAAACCTGAGCTTGCAAGCGAGGATCGCCTTCTGCTAGGTTACTGGGAATCCCCTGTGTATTAGTGACTTTCCTATTACTATGATAAAACACAATGTCCAGGGCAACTTATCAAAAGAAGGGTTTGTTTGGGTCCATGATTCCAAAGGGATAAGAGTCCCTCCCAGAAGGAAACTGTGGCAGCAGAAAAAGCTACCAACTCCTCAAATTGGAACCACAAAACAGGAACCTGAGAGAGTGAACTCAAAATGGCCCTTTGAAACTTCAAAGCCCAGGTGACATACTTTCTTCAGCAAAGCCACACTTGCTAATGCTCCCCAAACGGGCACAGATCAGGAACAAGGTATGGAGGACGTCTCATGCGAGCCTCCACCCACACAGTCCAGGCCCAAGGCTGCAACTGCAGGAGAGCCATCACGCTCCCCCCATTTCCGTGGGCTCTGGCCTGTGGAGCCATCTCTCCACTCAGGAGCAGTCATTATGCTGCTGCTCCAATGGGCTCCGCCTTAACAATTAGGGGGGCTCCGCTAGTCGGGCTCTTGCACTGTTTTAATAAGTAGCTGCGTCCTCAACACCATTGTCTTTTTCTAAATATTTCTTTACTTCCTGGTACCAGAAGTGGCACATTTACCTTATAGTTTCATTTCTTATTGGGGAACAGTATTTAGGAACCAAGATTAATGGCAGAAATGTTCATCTGTTCTAGGGAGCCATTGCTCCTGCACCTCTGAGGGATACAGACCCCTCATCCGCGTATAAAGTAATCCACACACAAACACATCTCTGTTTCCGTTTGTCTGTGTATACATGCTTTTGAGATAGGTTCTCATGTAGCCCAAGCTGAGGATGACTTGCGCTCCTGGTCCTCCTGCCCCTACCTTCTGAGGGCTGAGGTCTTATACCATCAAGTTCACTCACGAAAAGTAAGTGGTGAGAACTCTCAAACACCCTAGGAAGGCCGGCAGAGTGCGGGGCAGGTTCTAGTCTGTGGTGCTCCCTAGGAAGGCCGGCAGAGTGCAGGGCAGGTTCTAGTCTGTGGTGCTCCCTAGGAAGGAGCACCACAGGAGTGTGTTTTATGTTGTGCTGGAGACTGAACACAGTGCTTCATGATAGACAAGCATTCCACCAGCTCTTATCTGTACATATTTCAAAACTTTTTTTTTTTTTTATTTTTTTTATTTTTTACTGATACTACAGACTCCAATCTAACATAACAAAACCCTCTGTCTTACTTTTTTTATCTATGACTATTTCTCTGGCCATGAGAAATCTAGCTCTCATTATCTGGGATACATTTATAATACATTTAACGCATACACACAATAAAATACTACGAACAAAATCTTAGTGTCAACCCCTATCTTTATGAGAAACACATTCACCAGACTAGATCCTAGCACTGAGGTGCAGCGGCACTTTCGTCTTCGGTTTTATGCATAGTCAGGTTGTCATTTCTTCTGACCCTCGATGGTATGGTTATATCATTACATCTATATACAGGTGTAGACCATTTGGGTATCTACATTCCTACTGTGGCTCCATCCCTCTCTACCCTGGCTCCTTTACCTGCCTCTCTGCAGGTATATGAAGGGTGCGTGAGCTACGACTAGTCCTGAGTCGGAGCTACATAAAAGGACTTACTGTTGCTTTAAGCCACCAAGCTTTGAAGGATTTTGTTTACAGCAGCAACTCACCCCAATGGTTTGGAAACATGGAAAGTAAGAACAACTAATAATGATTCGTTTTAGTATTAAAATGTCCTTTTGCAAAATGTGATAATGATGAAGACAGATGGTAGTTGGTTGTTTCTAAAGTTTTTAACTCAGCAAAATAAGAGGTAGACTTTGGTCCACAGAATTTTCTTTGGAGATTTTTCTGCACCGTGGAGCACCACAAACTAGAACCTGCCCCGCACTCTGCCCGCCTTCCTAGGGAGCACCACAAACTAGAACCTGCCCCGCACTCTGCCCGCCTTCCTAGGGAGCACCACAGACTAGAACCTGCCCCGCACTCTGCCGGCCTTCCTAGGGAGCACCACAGACTAGAACCTGCCCCGCACTCTGCCCGCCTTCCTAGGGAGCACCACAGACTAGAACCTGCCCCGCACTCTGCCCGCCTTCCTAGGGAGCACCACAGACTAGAACCTGCCCCGCACTCTGCCGGCCTTCCTAGGGAGCACCACAGACTAGAACCTGCCCCGTACTCTGCCCGCCTTCCTAGGGAGCACCACAGACTAGAACCTGCCCCGTACTCTGCCCGCCTTCCTAGGGAGCACCACAGACTAGAACCTGCCCCGCACTCTGCCGGCCTTCCTAGGGAGCACCACAGACTAGAACCTGCCCCGTACTCTGCCCGCCTTCCTAGGGAGCACCACAGACTAGAACCTGCCCCGCACTCTGCCGGCCTTCCTAGGGAGCACCACAGACTAGAACCTGCCCCGCACTCTGCTGGCCTTCCTAGGGTGTTTGAGAGTTCTCACCACTTACTTTTCGTGAGTGAACTTGATGGTATAAGAAGTATCTCCCAATACATTTATTGAAAATTTTTATTTGCTCAGGAAAATAATTCTGTCCTTTTAATCCCTGTGTAGCAATCAGTTTATCAGATGTAATCTAATGACCACAAATATTTCCAGGGGTCAGGACAGCCTTTGAGTTCAGAGCCCAGAAACAGTCCCAGGGAGGCAGTTCTGGGAAGGACAAGAGTATAGAGTGAGGAAGCCTGAGACCATGATGCATCTGGGCAGAGGGGTCTGGCAGGAGAGCAGAGAGGAGGTGAGGCCAGGGGAAGGAGACAACTGTCCATGGGGGAGGGAGGGCTGGCAAAGAGACGAGAGGGGGTCATCTGTCAGAAGACAGGGATGGGTGGGGCCTGTGAAAAGTGCCCTTTCACATGCAGTCAAATGTGCACATCTGAAAGCTAAACAAAACGTAAGTATAAATAGAATTCAGTCCACAGGTACCAATTTGTCACTGCTGGAAAAGATACATTTCACCCATTAACAAATGTTGTCTGACTCAGTATTTGTCCTAGCCTTTCCTGGGACCCAGTGATTTAAATTTGTCCCTCATGGACTCACAACTGCAGGGACCTCCTCAGACTCGAAGGCTGTGGCATCACCTGGCTGCCCAGCCTCCGCAGGGCACACAGTGGCAGCTAACGCGGATGTTCTCGTGCCTGCCTGCTAGCAGATGCTTTGCTGTTTGTGGCTTCATGAGGGAAGAGGTTTGTATGATCTGTGGTCTCTTGCTAAGAATTCTCCACTGCAGGGGCTTTTAGTTAAACCTGGATACGAAGGCATAAAGCTATAAGGGTGGCCCCACAGGCTGCATATCATGAACACTTACAACAACAAAAAAGGAGGAGGAAGAAGATGAGGAGAAAAGATGGAGGCCCTGAGCTCACTATCCTGACGTCAGAACATGCTGATGCCAAGAAAGAGCCATGCCTGGGAGCCACTGCCTGCCCCAATCAGAAGCAGGGACCAAAACCACAAGACCTGCCTCTACTGGCCCTGACAACCCAGACTCCAGGCAACTCCCCACATGCTGGTCCCCACTGTAGCTCAGGGCACACAGTCACACACTTTAGCACCAAGGGGGCACAAGGGGCCATTCCAGTGAGTCTATTTCATACCAGCCCACCATTGGCCAGGCTCTGACCTTGTGACTTTGCGTGTCTGGGACTCTAGTTGGCCTGGCTGAGCACAATTGAGGCTTTGATCAGATAGCTTCCTTCTTGCTCAAGGAACTTGATTGCAAAGACTGCCCCCCCCCCAGTACATATAGACAAGGTGACCTGCTAAGCAGCTGGAAACTGGGCTTCTGACCTACCACAAGAGAATCCTGCGTTCAGTGTTGGTAGCAGATTATGTCACTTAGTGCGAGACTGTTCAGTTAAATTCATTTGCTGTGTGTTGTCTCCATTTCATTGGTGTGTGAACAATAAGCCATGCATTTAAAAAAGCCAACTGACTACCTGTGACAAGACACACGCTACCATGGGCCTGGAACTCTGCTACCGAGGCATATACATCTTTGGTAGCCAGTGAAATTAGCCAAATCTTTCTAAGTCTTTGCATCTTTACCTATCAAATAAAAAGAATCTGTTTCTCCTAATGTTTGTCTCTTTGTAGAGGACAAATGAGAAAGAACTAGTCAGTGTTCAGAAGAAATAAAATGTACTTCAGGAAAGCAACCCGAAAGTCCCCAAAAGATAAATGTCAATCCAGATGAAACAGACTTTGTTCTGCAAGTATATATTAAGAGTAAAATTGTCTCATTAAATAACTGAATTTCTGAAGAGCAGAGACCAATTACGTGGGCCCACAGCTCAGGCACAGCTCAGGCACACAGTAGGCTTTCTGACACACCAGACAGAAAGGAATAGAGAGAATATGTCATGGGAAGTAACACTGCATGCTTCGCCTGCCACCAACTCTCTAACAAGGGCTGGTCAGCCCCGAGACAGCCCAGGCCTGGTTGCCATGACTACCACAACCCTCTCCTGCTTTGCCTTTTTATTCAAACTCCGCACAAGCCCTGGCAAGGTCTCTGGCTGCACACAGATGAGCATCTCTGTCTCCAAGGCACACGCTGAACAAGTGACTGAAGACTGCACAGATCTCTCGGGCACTGAACCCTGAACTGTACTTTGTGCTGTTGTTTTTTAAAATGAATTACAAACAAACTTTTTTTTGAAACAACAAACACTTAATGAGATAGTCTGGGTTATGATTATACTGACACCTCTTTTTTAAAAAAGGATTAAACAATGACAAACCAGGTAAAATAAAAAATGTCACCAAACTGATATTTTCTCTGTAGTCATAGAATCTAGATTCTGCATAAGGCCTTACAAGGGCTCTCTGAGGTGGCTTCAGTGTGAGTAGAGCTCTCTGGGCTGTGGTAAAGCCCCAGGACCATGGCAGGCAGGTGGTAGGTGGTCTCCAGGCTTGACAATCACAGAATTCACAAGGGCAAGCAACTCTAGGATGCTATGCTTGGTTGTTAACGTGACTACATCTGGAACTAACTCGAAATCCAAGTTGCTGGGCACACCTATTGAGGAACTTTAGTTAACTGGATTATTTAGGGTTGGGAGACCCACCTTAAATCTGGGATCATTTGAGGTTAGTAGATCCTCCCTAAATGGGAGTCACGCCTTTTCCTGGCAATCCATATAACGACGTTCATTCTAACAGTTCTGTCCCTTTAGAGAACCTTCACTAATATAATCTCCAAGGACAAATACTATATAAGTTACTTAGAACATTTCCTGTGGGGCTGGGAAATGGCTTCATGAGTAAAGGGCTTGCTGTGCACATATGATTCCTTGAGTTTGGACTCTAGCACTCACATAAAAAGCTGGGAGTGGGGGTGGGCTGCTGTGACCCTGGCATTGGCAGGGGTAGAGAGAGGAGGCTTCTGGAGGCTCACTGGCCAGCCAATCTAACCAAACAGTGAACTCTAGGTTCAGTGAGAGACTTTGTCTCAAAAAACAAGGTGAAAGCAATAGAGGAAGAAACATAGAATTGGTCTCCTTATGGGTACACATGGCACACCCAGCCACAAACACACGGGTACACTGCATATGTGGTGGCAGTGGCGGAAAAAATGTCAAGATTCCCGGTAGGACACAAGTGCCTAAAATAGGCATGTTAAGGGCTCTACTAAGTATAACTGAACATAGCAAGATCACCTCTCTACAACTAGCTAGCCCGTGAGCATTTACTGAGGCCTAAGCGAGACCACAATGCTTTCTGAGCAGTGCTCAGGGGCATTTGTGTTGGTACCCACCAGAAAGGACATGCCCATAAACAAGACCTATCTAGGCTGCTGTGGCCTAGTAAATAAGTGGGGGGGGGGAGAGATAAGGACACCTCAAATCTCAGATCTAAAGAATGATTTCCTGAAGGCAATGTCTGAGTGTGCTGACGTGCTTGGAGCTCAGCATGTAAGTTGGGAGATCTCAAGGAGCAAAAGGTCATCAAGCTGTTTTCACTGTTCGCTCAGACACCAGAGCCTCAACATGGAGAATGGATGTGGAATGAGAAGACTGAGCAGCAATGAGGCCCAGAAAAGCGAGGAGTTCTATCACTGTTCCAGCAGCACTGCCACACAAGGACTCTTTTCTTTTTTCCTTTCTTTTCTTTTCTTTTTCTTTTCTTTTCTTTTTTTTTTTTTTTTTTTTTTTTTTTGGTTTTTGGGTTTGGTGTTTTCGAGACAGGGTTTCTCTGTATAGCCCTGGCTGTCCTGGAACTCACTCTATAGACCAGGCTGGCCTCAAACTCAGAAATTCGCCTGCCTCTGCCTCCCAGAGTGCTGGGATTAAAGGTGTGCGCTACCACCGCCCGGCTCACACAAGGACTCTAAGCAGCACACACAGTAACCCTTTGCGTCAGCCCCACATTTAATAATTTCGGGGGTAAAATAAAAGAGAAGGAGATGAAAAAAGGCAAAGCCACCCATAATGCACCTGGACTTAGTTCCTAGCCATCTCACTGCCTGAGCTTGCATCTCTTCCCTTTCTTACCTCACCAGACCAGGCAAGCAAGACTAGCATGTGCCTCAGAGCCCCGTAATCTGGGCACATGGGCTTTTATACTCCTGGTGGGTACCTAGTTTCCTGGTAGTGTTTACCATTTACTGCCATATCTCTTTGTAAGATACATGCTCCCTCCACTCTTTGTTGCCTCGTTCTTACAGTATCCTGAACATACTCAGAATTCACTGGAGAGGAGAATGGAAAGAGGGAGTGAGAGGGGAGGGGGAGAGACGGAGTGTCGAAGTTAAAGAGAAAATTGGAAGAAAAGAAGAATCGCCCATGGACCCAGGCATGGGGACTCAGCTATACAAGTACAGCTCTTTCGGCCCTCTAAACCTGCTTCTAACCTATCCAGTAAATAAAGACCACTTAAAAATTCCTACCACAACTGAACTGGAGCAACAAGCTTCGCTTCATAATGAAGAGTTGAAAACCTGACAACCTGGGAGTGAAGGAGTTAAATGTGCCTGTCTCTCGGATGGGGTCTGGGTCTTGCAGTTGCTCATTTCCCAGAGGAGACTCCTGAGGACTCCACAGTGCATGCCTTTCCCACCCAGGCACAATTTCATTAGCAGCTCATTAGCAGAAGTGACACAACCATTTCTGATTCTTGTTTCTCAAAATATTTATTGGTTAATTGACACTTTAAACACAGGTTGACTTCGAACAAAACAGTACTAAACCTGCTTATTATCAAATTTAAAACACAAAGGCTGCATTCTAACCATGTGTTTTGTCCTCATTTGTTTTCCTAAAGGAGAAATCATAATTTAATAAGAAGGTTAAAAGACCAAAGTGCCAAGGCATGGAGATTTAATTTTGAATCTTTCTTCCCCCCACTACATCAATCCCCAGGGACCCTGTCTTCATCATTAGCACTGTTTGTTCTCTTTATAGCACGTGTTACTTCCATGGGCAAACATGGTTCTAGGAATTATTTCAAAATAGTACTAAGTACCCCTGACCTCTGCAATTTCTCTACCACAAGAGTCCCCAGGCATTGTATGTTCTCAGCAATGCAAAATAAGGCGATCCATAGGGACAGCTGGAGGGGCACAGTTCCTAGAGATTTTTTTCTCTGGATTATCCACAAAGGATAGGATCCCCCACCCCCAGTTTCCTGGGTACAACCTAGAGTAAGAGGAAGGAAGGTGGAACAACAGGTGGAGTGTAGAAACGACAGCTGTAAAAAGCTGGTTTCCAATCCAACGAAATGAGGCCAATAAACTTAGCCTTCCTTTGCCTGAGAGAGAGAGAGAGAGAGAGGTGTATATGTGTCGGTGTATATGTGTGAGTGTGGGTGTGTGTTGGGGGAATAATCCTAGTTTGCTGCTTTTTATTAACAGTTTGGACCATGGGTATTGAGAGCTAAACAGTGTAATGCTTTCTTCCCATCTGCACTGCTTGTTTCCCCACACAGAGCTGCAGCACGGAGCCACATAGATGACTTGAGCACCAGTCACCTGAGGCGGCAAGGGAGCGGCTCATGAAGACGCTGCTCTGCCACTTAATAGCTGTTAGTCTAACACCTTGGACTAACGACCTGTGACCCATCTACAGAGCAGGCATCATGGTATCAGTTTGACAGGGTTAATAATGTCCGCCACGAGGAAGAAGGCGTATGTGCAGGAGATGGGTCCAGCTGACGTTAAGAGCCCTCGATATGGCATTTACCTTGTTTTTGCTTGATTTGTCAGATTTCTCAGCTATGAGGGAGAGAGTAGTGCCATGATAGATGCTCAAACTGTTAACAGTTCTCAACAAACACCTGCTTAAATTCAAGAGTAGATGTGAACACGTGATTTTTTTGTAGTATTTTCATGCCAAACTGCCTTAATAAGGCTATGGAAAAAAATCAGTACCAGTGAAAGCTACAGGATATCTGAGCTGAGAAGGCAACAAGCAAGCTCAACGAGCCGAGCCGAGCCACCGTGAGAAGTCCTCCAGCCTCCTGCAGGCCGGCAGACCTATGGAAACCTCTGCGGAAAAGGTCACATCCCGAAGCCTAGCTTGCATAATGCGGGCAAGGTTTAAATGCGAGCCAACGGCAAGCTTGCTTACTTGACAGGAGAAGATCCATGTTTCCAGGAAGTTCAGCTCCACCACAGGCTTAGGAGAGTTTTGTAACAATGAACCAGAGATTAGAAAACAGCTGCCCCACTTTGGCTTTCTGCTCCTCGCTGGGTAGTGCTGGCAGGGGGCCACCCAAGCCTGGGCAAAGAGGCTGGGATATTCTAGTCCAATGGGCAGATACAGCAGTCTGGCAAGTCTGCTGGTGCACACACTTCTGACAAGCCACCTGTTCCACACACCAGAGCAGCTGCTCAGGTATCTACACCCCCCACCCCCCCACCCCCATTCCTCCGCATCCAACATGAACTTTACAACTGTTGTTTGATGATGCACACCCTACCTGTTGTGTACTTTTACGTCCCTATGAGGATCCATACAGTACACCACGTCACAAGGTATCATCTCCATTGTACCTTCCTTCACCCTTCCACTTAAAGTCTGCAAAAGAGATGTCAAATCTCTGCAGTGACCCCAACATCCTGGGAAACAAACCCAAGGCAATCACGACACCTAGTCCTTACTAATGCGTTTTCTTCTTGTAGCAACACCTCCAGGTACTGCAGTCACGTGACAGCCTTGCCAGAAGCCCCCCCCCCACTTTCTTCTATTCTCTTTGCTGTCCTCTCAAGTACCAATACCCTTGCTAATGTTCAATAAGAACATTAAGTAAACAGGAAGACAGTCCATATCTTTCATTCTTTCTTAAGAGGAATGTAAGTTACTCTCTAAGTACATACATAAGCATGCATAATTTTAGGCTTTGGCAATATTGATAGGGTCTCTTTACAACACCTTGTCAGGAAGGATAAAAATTAGTAAAATGCTTTTGGGCATCTGGCAATATTAAATCTGAGTATTTGTCCATTTGACTTACGGGGTGCCACTTATAGTTCATCAAATGCAAACATCGATAGAAATTCACAAAGATATTTTAAAAATACTTAAAAAACAAAACCTAGAAATGGGATACAAGACAAAAAGGTACCAGAAATAAGAGTCATAACAGAAAATGTTCTAAGATCTGTTAGAAAATGAAGAACAGTGAAGAGAGGCAAATGATATCCAACAGGAAGAAGACAATCCAGACAGGAGGAGAGAACTCCCCAAGCCATACTTCTTAAGAAATCTCATTTCACATGAAAGAGCAATGAAACTTCCCTCTAGTTCAAAAAAATTTTTTCAAACTAAGAAAAATATTTAAAACAGCACAATGCATATTTGAGAATAATGCCCAACCAGATATAATCTGGAAATCACTGGACTTTAAAGAAAACAATTGGGGTATTAAGAAGAAAAACAGTTGCTTCTAAAGAAAACTAGGTTGTCATGAGTGATTTTTGTTTCCTTTTTTGTTTGAACAGCAAAGCCTTCTGCCAGCAGGAGAGGGAGTATTTAAGGAAAGCAAATGAGAGGCCAGAGCTTCTTGAGTATAAACACCACAGTTAGACCCGAGAACACGGGTACCATTGTTTCAAGGAGCCTGCCTAAGGAATTTATCAGGGAACATAATGCTGTCAGCCAGATTAGGGCTGATGGTGAGCATTACTTATACTTATTTGTAGAAATGAGATTAAATGAGGGTTAAGAAGAAAGTACATAAAGACACACTGACAATTTCAATTCAGTACAGCTGCTTAGGAACAATGTGAATGCACAGACACACACACACAGGCTTCAAACTGTTTTCAATAATCCTATCAGAGGAGGTAGTATTGCCATTCTGAAACTCTTACATAGAATAAAAGAGAGCAGATGAGTAATTATTAGATATTCTAATTGTATAATTCCTATGTTCATAATCAAAACTTAATGTGTCAGAAAAGAAATTGACATCAAAGAGATTAAATGAAGGCCCTACAGTTCTGAATAGAAGTAGGAAGTCCCTTTAAATGAACCAAATATGTCTCAGGATTTCACTAGTACCTGGCAAAGAAAAAGGCTTAGAAATTATGGTCAACATGGTTCTAAAGAGCTATCCTAACAACAACATTTACTCTTTTTTTTTTTGGATTTTTCAAGACAGGGTTTCTCTGTGTAGCCCCAGCTGTCCTGGAACTCACTCTGTAGACCAGGCTGGGCTCGAACTCAGAAATCCGCCTGCCTCTGCCTCCCAAGTGCTGGGATTACAGGCGTGCGCCATCACCGCCTGGCAGCAACATTTACTCTTAAAGTATCATTTCCTATCAGGATATCAAGGCTTAATAGAAAAAAGGAAGGAGCACACCTGTAATCCCAGCACTCTGGGAGGCAGAGGCAGGCGGATTTCTGAGTTCGAGGCCAGCCTGGTCTACAGAGTGAGTTCCAGGACAGCAGGACTACACAGAGAAACCCTGTCTCAAACAACAACAACAACAACAACAACAACAAAAACAAAACAAACAAACAAAACAAAACAAAACAAAACAAAAAAAGAGCCGGGCGTGGTGGTGCATGCCTGTAATCCCAGCACTTGGGAGGCAGAGGCAGGCGGATTTCTGAGTTCGAGGCCAGCCTGGTCTACAGAGTGAGTTCCAGGACAGCTAGGACTACACAGAGAAACCCTGTCTCAAAAAAAAAAAAAAAAAAAAAAAGGAAGGAAACAGACAAGGTGGGCCTAGAATATCAACCCACACTTGATAGCAAGTAAGTGACCGGAGCAGGAAGGTGACATCAACAGAGCCTACCTGCAAACCTTTACTGAACAAAAGATGGGGCAGTCTGAACTCAGTGGTAGGGTACTCATTAGCATGTATGAAACCCTGGGTGCAATTCCCAGTGGTAGGGTATTCATTAACATGTATGAAACCCTGGGTGCAATTCCCATCATGCACGTGCATGCAGCTAACAAATGAATAAATAACTTCAAAATAACTGGTGAAATAAAATGATAAGCTTAAATCTTTGGGTTCACAAGAGGAAAACACTTAATGGAGTCTTCTCTTATGGGGATGACTAGGGACCTTAAAAATTGGTAAATAATGTGTGGTGGTGGTTTGAGTGAGAATGGCCCCCAGAGGCTCACAGATTTGAACGTCTAGTCACCAAGGAGTGGTACCGTATCAAAGAAGCATGGTCTTGTGGGAGGACTGGGGGTGGGCTGGAGGTTTCAAAAGACCATGCCAGGCTCTAGTTCTCTCTCTACCTAAGGATCAGGCTGGAACTCTCAGGTACTACTCCAGTGTCTGCCTGCGGGCCCTTCCAAGATGACAACAGACTAAACCTCTGAAACTATAATCAAGCTCCCAGTTAAATGCTTTCTTTCATAAGAGATGGCTTGGTTATAGTGTC
Source organism: Apodemus agrarius (assembly GCA_964023405.1). NCBI lineage: Eukaryota > Metazoa > Chordata > Mammalia > Rodentia > Muridae > Apodemus > Apodemus agrarius. Next base: position 25,045,477 of record OZ030021.1, read on the forward strand.
TCTTCTCAGAAATAAAACTGTGACTAAGACAGAAGTGGATACTGGGGACTGGGATATTACTGTGACAGCTCTGACCATGCTATTTCTTAGAAGGACTTTGGGACTTTGAATGCTGTAAGCAGTGATTACCGGGCAATCCTAGCAGGAACATGGAAAATAGTACTGTGGCTGGTTTGAATTGTGGGGGCAAGTCAAGAGGTTTCAGAGTGGAAGAATACTAGAAAGTGGCCTAGAGACCATCATTGTGATATTTTGGCAAGGACCTAAAGCTACACATATTCTTATCAGGGACAAAGCTTGAAGCAGAAGATCTTCAGATAGATAACAATCTGCAAGGAATGCTGAGATCCAAAGACCATACTGATGTGCATCATGAATAGGAAGTAGCAATCCGTCCGGGAGAATCAGAGACTTAAGAGCTATGACAATGTTTTAGATACAACACTAAATTACAGCCGAGAGCACACATGTGAGTGATAAGCTACTCAAAAATGCAAAGAAGCAGTTACTGTCAAAAGAAAAAAACTAATAATAAGAACAGGAGAGTGTCTGCACGTGGAGGAAGGGAGGATAGTCCATATGGTCATGGAGGGCACTCAGGAGCCCTCAGCATTGTTCTTTCCCTTCCTCTCTTCCTTTTTCTTCTCTTTCCCTCACTCACTGATGTAACCCATGGGCTCACATATGAGCTATAGCCTCAGCTCCCGAAGTTCTATTTCCTTCCTTAGGAAAGATTTTACATTTTTTTCTCAGAATAAAGGAGGAAATATGGCAAGGGGTATCTAACACTAAAGGCCCTTTGAAAAGCCATATGAAAACACACTACTGTGGAAGCTTCCCAAAACATACACATGTATGAATGGAATTTACATGGTATCACCATATAATGGGGAAGACTGCCCCTTATTAGACATCTTATGTTACCAAACTCCAAGGCCAGGAATGTGTCACATCTTACTGACTCATTTAGTCAACGGCATCCCATGGATTCCCCTGCAAATATCACAGGCTAGAGCCAAGGTTCCTGGTTACTCTCCATAACATGATGGGTACACCCCAACTGCTGAAAACATAACTCACTTATATCATAAAATATGGAGTTTTTGCCTAACTAGCAAGCTTTGCTCCTACTGGTCATGGTGCTAGAATGTACTTTGCATGGTACTGGAGACAAAAAGTAACCATCACTACCTCAGCCACAAACACTGCCACCTACATTAGAGACCTGCAGGATACACATTGGGGCAATAGTGGCACAAAGGTTACAGGAATAAACAACCACTTTTAAACATTGGATTTAAGGCCTACTTCATGAGGTGGAACTCATAAATGACACTGTAGAAAAACCAAGAACCTGAAACTAGATAAGCTCTGGACTGGGGGAAACCTATTACTACTTTGTAGCTAAAAGAATATAGCAATAAACTGACTCTTGTCAGGCAACAGCAGTGCATGCCTTTAATCCTAGCAGGAGTCAGAAGCAGGTAGATCTCTATGTGCTCAAGGCCAGTCTGGTCAACAGAGCCTCACAAAGAAACTCTATCTCAAAAAAATCCCCAAAACAAACAACCCCAAACAAAAAGGCCTCCTCATGGCCTACTACTACCCAGATCAGTAGATTGTTCAGCCCTCACCAGAGAAGCTTCTTGCAGTAGGTGGTGATACACAGGGACTCTCAGATGGGCAATGCAGAGAGTAAGTGCAGAGAGTAAAAGACTGAACACTCAGGCTGAAGGAGATCTCTTCATCAACCCCCCTCCTCAGGGCTCAGGGTTCTCTGAAGGAGAGGAGGCAGAAAGATTGATTGTAAGCGCCAGAGGTGACTCCAAGGAGGCAGCATATTAGACACACAGAGCTGGTACATATAGGGACTCACAGATTCTGACAGCACACACGAGATCTGTGCAAGTTCAAACCAGACAAAAACCCAGCACTAAAGGAGGTAAGAAAACACAAGGTCCTACTCCAAACCAAGAAGCTATTTGCAATTGATACCTGCAGGTAAAGGGAGACTCAGTTTTCTCCAAAGGAGTGTCACTGGGTATACCAACCACTCTGGGCAGGGCCCTATATTCAGGACTACTTGGCCAATACAAAACAGACTTCATGGTTTTTTTTTTTTGGAAGTTTTTGGTTTGTTTCATATTCTTTGGCTTAGTGGTGTTTCCTTTTATTTTTTTTTAATTTGTTTATCTGTTTTGTTTTTTGTTTTGGGGGATTTTTAAATTTTGTTTTGTTTTGACATACGGAAAAAAAGAACACGAAATTGGGATGGGGAAGATCTGTGAGGAGATGGCCACTCTGTCACTCTGTCCCTTAAATCTTCAGCGGGGAAGCCAGTGTGAAGTAGATTTGTTCCCACACTTGTAGTAATGGGGTCAGGTATGAGTGAAGGGTCAAGAGGTTGCAAGATTGGTTGGTTGGTTTTACTTTTGTGTTAGGGACAGGGTCTCACTGAAACCCCAGCTGGCCTATGGGCTTAGGCTGTCCTTGAACTGATATATATACCTGCCTACATAACCACAGTGTTGGTGTGAAAGGCATCTCTCATTACACCTGTTTGAGTGTTTTGGTTTTAGATTATTTTACTTTATGTGTATGAGTGTTTTGTACGCATGCACATGTGTAGTAGTTTTGTGTCTGTTGGATGCCCTAGAACCAGGGTTACAGATGTTTGTGAGTAGCTGCGTAGATGCTGGAAGTTGAGTCCCAGTCCTCCACAGGAGCAACAAGTAGCTGGACAGTGGTGGTGCATACCCAGGAAAGAATAGTGGGTAAAATGTATGATTAAAACATGCTGTATAAAAACAAGTTTTATAAGAACTTATAAAAGGTTTATAACTCATTAAGCTAAATATCTTCTAATTTTTTATATTTTAATAGTTTTATAATAATTAACTGAGTAATATAATTCAATAATAGAATAGCACAGCACATATGAGGACATAGGTCCAATTCCTAGCAATATGCACAAATAAAATAGTGTTTTAACAGGATATGCACAAACATGTCTCTGACGAAAAAACTGGACTTACAAGGACTTCTGCTTCCAAAATCATGTTTCTATTGTCATAACTTTTTAGAGTAACCATCTATTACTATAAGTATTAGAAACTTTTTCTTTAATTTTGAAAGAATTTTATGTTACATTTATATCCTTATGAACCATAAATGAATTATTTCAAAAATACAAAAGTATAGAATGTGCCATATTTTAAAAAGAAAAACTAAAATAGCTGTAAAGAACCAACGACCAAGCAATTAATCTCTCTCACTAGGAAAGATTAACTGGGGCTTCTTAAAAGAAACAATTACAGGTGCTGGGGATGGCTACGTGGTTGGGAGCGCTGGCTGCTCTTCCAGAGCACTTGGGCTCAATTCCTAATACCCACATGGCAGCTTACAACTGTCTGTAACTCTAGTTCTAGAGGATCCAACATCCTCAACACAGGTATTGGTGCAGGCAAAACACCAATGCACATCATTTTTGTGCATTGCTCTTAACCAGTGAGTGTGTCTGCATGTCGCCAGTCAGGGTTTCTGGTTCTTTTTTTTTTTTTTTTCACAGTTTAATTTTTTTATTTAAATTTTTATTTTCTATATTCTATGTTTACATTCCAAAAGCTTTTCCCTTTCCCAGTTCCCCCCCACACACCATATGTCTCATAATTCCTCTCCCCCCAACTATTCCCCAATCATCCCCCCGCCCCTGATTTCTCTGTTTTGGGTCTACAAAACTGGCCCAATCTTTTCAGGCCCAGGGTCCTTTCCTTCCACCTCACACCAGTCAGAATGGCTAAGATTAAAAACTCAAGAGACAACAAGAGCTGGCGAGGATGTGGAGAAAGAGGAACACTCCTCCACTGTTGGTGAGATTGCAAAATGGTAAAACCGCTCTGGAAATCAGTTTGGCGGTTCCTCAGAAAATTGGGCATGTCACTTCCAGAGGACCCTGGCATACCACTCCTGGGCATATACCCAGAGGATTCCCCTGCATACAATAAAGACACATGCTCCACTATGTTTATAGCAGCCTTGTTTATAATAGCCAGAAATTGGAAGGAGCCCAAATATCCCTCAAAGGAGGAATGGATACAGAAAATGTGGTATATTTATACAATGGAATACTACTCAGCAATTAAAAATAATGAATTCATGCAATTTGTAGGTAAATGGTTAGATCTGGAAAATATCATCCTAAGTGAGTTAACCCAATCACAAAAGAATACACATGAAATGCAATCACTGATAAGTGGATATTAATGAGCCCAGAAGCCCTAAATACTCAAGGCACAATTAGCAAGTCAAATGATTCCCAAGAAGAAGAAAGGGTTTCTGGTTCTTGAGACAAAGTCTAAGTTGCCCAGATAGGCATGTTAAAAGTAGAAACTTCTTCCCTTCATCCTCTCTTGCCTTCAGAGCTAAGCATCTTTGGCCTAAATACAATACTAAGCACCCATTCCTAGTGAACAATGACAATAAAAAAAAAAATCAATGAGAGTCTATGGGAATTGTCCATAAAACCTCTTGACAGTAGGGTGTTCTGACCAATCTAGCAGTCCTGCATACTTTTGCCTTGAGAAAGATGGATGTAAACATGACCTCCTAATCATTTCCAGCCCTAAGAACTTTATTTTTCATCTGCAACATGAGATATCTCAAAAAAAAAAAAAAAAAAAAAAAAGCATTTTAAGCCGGGCATGGTGGCGCACGCCTGTAATCCCAGTACTTGGGAGGCAGAGGCAGGTGGATTTCTGAGTTCGAGGCCAGCCTGGTCTACAGAGTGAGTTTCAGGACAGCCAGGACTACACAGAGAAACCCTGTCTCGAAAAACCAAAAAAAAAAAAAAAGGATTTTAAGTCCAAAGTGCTGTATGGAGGGAAAGCAATAACCCCCAAATGTTTCCAAGTGTGCAGCTGCCACCAAGATGCATGAAGTCACAGTGTGCTTAGTTTTTATGTTTGTCCTAACTGCAATACTGAAACTGGTTCCCTAATTGAAACTGGTTCTTGAATGCCCTAAGCAGTCCCCTCGACTTCCCCAGCTCTTACATCAGTTACAGCATGTTTCAGAAAATAAAACACACTCGTAAGATAATGCCACATAAACTCTGGAGTGTTTACGGGGAATACATGTCAAGGTAAGGCAGGAATGTTTATTGGCTGTGTGAAAGGGGGTGGTCTGTGCATCAATGCCCCACTATGCTGAACTGGTTTTAGTTTTAGGAAGTGACTAAAAAATTCCATGTTCATCACTGTCTGTGACTATGGCCATCGAAGTGACAGAGGCCACAGGACCTCGCACGGGCCTCGCTTCTAGGCATCTGGACTTCACAAGTGCTCCCATTCCAAGGCTCTACTTTTCCAGAACAGACACAGCGGCACATGGAGAGCTGGAGAACTAAAGTTTCCAATAGAACTCACTAGAAGCCATTCTCTTAACCTCATGACCTACCAGAAAAATCTAGATTCCAAGTCCTTCTATGAACCCCAATGTTCAGTTATTCATGTCTGCAAGTTGCTTAAAGTGACATAAAGGGAGCAGTTAATTTACAGTCCTATTACTTTATTCTGACCAGCCAGATTTCCAAAGACATCAGCTTACTTCACTGTGTATCAGACAGAACAGCAGTCCTGGAGTCAGCGCCAAGACAGCCGCTCACTCTCAGGGGCTCTGCTGACATTTATAAACGGATCCTATTTCTCTCGTGTTTTATGTTATCAGCTAAACCTGCCACCTTAAATTATTGCCTTGTAACAAAATCAGAGTTATCTATTACTCTGGTATGTATACGTTTCTGAAGCTTTGTACCTCTATCAAGTTCTGCAAGGGTAGAAAACAAGACCATAAATAAACAAATGGGAAACAGAATGTGTTACCATTACTTCAGCAACAGAAGCTAAAAGTCAAATGCATTATACGGAAAGCCACTAAAATAGATGAATATATAGACCCTGGGAACAGCAAAACTTGATACTGATAGTCACTTATACATTGTCCCATCCCACAATCAATCTCTTTAATCCCTGTGCCACACTACCTCAGAGCACCTCCATTTACAAGAGCAAAGGATTGTTTTTAGGGTTTGTGACAGGTGGGTGGACAGTAAAAAACGGGAAACATGATGTTGAAGAGTCAGATTTATAACCAGCCCATCATTTTACCAGCATAGTAGACTAAGAAACCGATTTCCTTTCAATTGATATGGCTAATGGTCACAGTTACTCAAACCACTATGACCCACCATGAGCAATGAAAGAGGCACAGGAAGAAGACAGGAAAGCTGTTCTTCCCTCCAGGCTAATTCTACTTCTTCATCTCCTTCCGCATACCCTACGGTCTTTCCTACATTTTCCTGGGATTTTATGTTGCTTAAATACATAATACCTTTATGTACAAAAGTCCTTCGTTAGTTCTAAATAGCTTCAAAATGATAAAAACATAATTGTCACATATTTCAATACCTTTCTTTCAAATATTCTATTATCCAATCCCTAAGACTACTCAATATTTTATTTTTAGATACTTTCTGTGTCCCTATCTCTAACAAATCTCATGCTCCTGAACTGTTCTTGTGTAGATCCTGATTCCTGTCTAGCAGACATTCTCTCAGGAACGTGCTGCTTCATCCTCAGCCTTTCCTAGCAGCCACCATCATGCCGCCTGTGCTCAGAAGCTGACACCTTACCACACAGCGGGAGAAATGTTCTCAAAGAATGAATGAACCTACACCTGACCTGCAAAGGCCAGACAGTGGGTACTGTCCTGTTCAGAGGTAACAAGCCAGCCACGGGTGCACTGGAATCTGAGAACGCAGTTGGTTTTTTAGTCTGGCATCCCTCGGGTCCTACTAATCACACCCTATTAGAATCATCCCAGTTGATTCTTCAGGTAATAGTACTGAAAACTGCGCGGTCCACTTGGAGGCGGTAAAGGCAGAGAGTAAGAAGGGGCGACTATGAATGTCTTCCTTCTTTCTGATTCACTCTACACAAACTAAACACAGGGCAAGGGCACCTGGGAGAGGGGGATACTCAGTACACGACCCAGTGCCACTTGAACAATGCGAATGTGGTTTTCCACATCACCCCACACTTGCATTTATGTGTATACAAGTGTTCTTGTGTTACTATGGGTTGTTACATATTCTTGTGTTTCTAATACTCAGCTAACTCACCATGCCTGGGAAAAGTTATGAAAGTTTATAAGAGACCAAGTTGTAACTGACAAAAAAAACCTTCCCAATATTTGTTTGACATTTCTGAAATCTATAATAAAAATTCAATTATGGCCAGGCGGTGGTGGTGCACGCCTTTAATCCCAGCACTTTCGAAGCAGGTGGATTTCTAAGTTCAAGGCTAGACTACAGAGTGAGTTTCAGGACAGCCAGGACTACACAGAGAAATCCTGTCTCAAAAAACCAAAACAAAAAAAATTTCAATTATAAAAGTCATCTTAGGAGCCAGGCGTGGTGGCGCACGCCTGTAATCCCAGCACTTGGGAGACAGAGGCAGGCAGATTTCTGAGTTCGAGGCCAGCCTGGTCTACAGAGTGAGTCCCGGGACAGCCAGGACTACACAGAGAAACCCTGTCTCAAAAAAACCAAAATAAATAAATAAATAAATAAAATAAAATAAAAAAAGAAAGTCGTCTTAGGGGGCTGGAGAGATGGCTCAGCGGTTAAGAGCACTGACTATTCTTCTGAAGGTCCTGAGTTCAAATCCCAGCAATCACATGGTGGCTCACAACCATCCGTAATGAGATCTGATGCCCTCTCTTCTGGTGTGTCTGAAGACAGCTACAGTGTACTTAGATATAACAATAAATAAAATCTTAAAAAAAAAAAAGAAAAAGAAAGAAAGGAAGGAAGGAAGGTCATCTTAACCCTCCTAGAATGACTGTGGACTTGGTTTTTATAAGATATGGCCTGAAAGCTATGCAACTTCCCGAACAAGCCTCTAGATTTCACCAGACTACTTTCCCCACACCTCTCTGTTAGAGCAAGTTAGAGGAGCAGGTAAGGCCAGCTGACAGAGCAGCCACGTGACTCGCTGTGGCTCAACCTCTGAGCAGCTTCACAACCTGCATGGCAACGATCACCACACAGTGCACAGCCACACGGGCAGCACACATGGAATCCAGGCGGCAAAGCTGCCATAGGCCAGCTGCTTTAGTCAGAAGCATTCAGCACTTTCCACTTACAGCTTCATTATTTATTTGGTTTTGCCTGTTTGTTTTTTATAGAGAGACCCACTCACTCTGCACAGGTAAACTCACAGCAATCCTCCTGCCTTATCCTCTTGAGTGATGGGACTAGGCATGAACCAACACTCCCAGCTCTTTTTTAAAAATTGTTTTAGAGTGAGCTCTCACTTTGTTGCTAGGCTGTTGCTCAAGCAATCCTCCTGCTTCAGTCTCCTGAGTAGCAGAGATTATAGGAAATTTGGTGACTTTAAACTAGGCAGCAAAATGATGCTTATTATCAAACAACTTTAAAGAGATTCCATGCAGAGAGAGGAGGTTGTGTTCCACACTGGCCATCAATGCAGGCAGGTCAACTTCAGGCATCCAATTTCTGTTTTTGTTTTTTGTTTTTGTTTTTGTTTTTTTGTTTTGTTTTGTTTTTGTTTTTGAGACAGGGTTTCTCTGTATAGCCCTGGCTGTCTTGGAACTCACTCTGTAGACCAGGCTGGCCTCGAACTCAGAAATCCGCCTGCCTCTGCCTCCCAGAGTGCTGGGATTACAGGCATGTGCCACCACTGCCCGGCTAGGCATCCAATTTCTAAGCCAGTACTGTTCAAGAGAACTAAAACCATAGCAGTGTTCTATAGCCACACTGTCTAGTATGGTAGTCCTTGGCCTCGTGTAGCTATTTGAAATTTGACTAGCAATATTAAAAGACTACATTGTGATTTTTTTCGTGGCAATTAATTTCAATCAAAATAATCATACATGGCTGATGATGACTGTATGAGAGTGTAACAAATCTTCATTTCATACATGCTGCAGAACTGAAACACTAAGGCCCCAGTGAAACATGGGATAAAAAGAGGCTATAAGAAAAAGATCTCTTGGGAGGCACAAGACAAGCCAGCATCCTGGGTGGGAGTGGCCTGCAGTAGACCAGCAGATTGCTAAGAGACTGGTTTATAGCACTGAGCAAGGGCCTCCTCCTGTGAGCTCCAACTTAAGAGCTTCTGAGCCAAAGTGTAAGTAAGAGCAGTGCCCTCTCCTTAGGAGGTGGATCCCAGTGATCCAGGAGAGCTGCATCTCTTCTGAGGGCAATTATGGATAATAATGTCAACCCCAGTCAATTGTTACTACAACAGAGTGTACTCCCTGAAACAAACTGCCCAGGAGCCACGTCCATAACTGGAAGGAAGGCTGCGTATAACTGACTGCAAACATAAACAATGGATAAGAACAAGTACAGAATGCCCTGCCCTCCCAAACAATTCAGAAAACCCGAGATGGAGGGACAGGGACTAACTTGGATTTCTTCAGGTTGGTAGCCAAAAAACACCACAAACATTATATTCTTATGAATATTTTCTTAAGAGACTAACTAAAACCAAAAGATTCAACAAAGAAAACCACTTTATAATCACTCTTTTCATAAGAAGACTAGTGATTCCCTCATTTCCAATGCGTGACCGAGTCATATTCATTAGGGAACAAGTACTGGCTATGACAGTATTTTCTAATAAATGTCATTTAAAAAATAAAAGGTTTATTTTGGGGCTGGAGAGATATGGCTTGGTAGTTAAGAGCACTGACTACTCTTCCAGAGGTCCTGAGTTCAATTCCCAGCAACCACATGGTGGCTCACAACCATCCGTAACGAGATCTGACACCCTCTTCTGGTGCATCCAAAGACAGCTACAGTGTACTTACGTATAATAATAAATAAATTGTTAAAAAAATATTTATTTTATGTATATGAGTATACTGTAGCTGTCTCTGGACACACCAGAAGAGGGTGTCAGATCTTGTTACGGATGGTTGTGAGCCACCATGTGGTTACTGGGATTTGAACTCAGACCTTCGGAAGAGCAGTCAGTGCTCTTAACCACTGAGCCATCTCTCCAGCCCCAATAAATTTTTTTTTTTAATAAAAAAGTTTATTTTATAAGTGTGTAACTGAGTGCATGCAGTGTCCTTGGGTGCCAGAAGAGGGTGACAGATGCCCTGAAACTGGAATTACAAGTGGTTCTGAGCTGCCTCTGCCTGATGTGGGTATTGGGACTGAACCCAGGTCCCAGGAAAGAACACTAAGTGGTCTCAACCCCTGACCCTGCCTGGCCCTGCCTGCTGCTCAGCCTCATCGCCTACTTCATAATCCCAAGAAAAGGAAGCTAAAAGAACTGGAGAACTTGGAGTTTCTACTCTTTCTCATATAGCCACGAGCAAAATTTCTTAGTATACTATCTCCAAACTCTGTATCTGTACAGTTACCATCTCAAACAAAATGGTATGTGTAACTGCAGGCTGAATGGATATGTTTAAAGGTAAAGCTCTTTTTTTTTTTTTTTTTTTTTTTTTGAGACAGGGTTTCTCTGTGTAGTTCCGGCTGTCCTGGAACTCACTCTGTAGACCAGGCTGGCCTTGAACTCAGAAATCCGCCTGCCTCTGCCTCCCAAGTGCTGGGATTAAAGGCGTGCGCCACCAACGCCCGGCAAAGGTAAAGCTCTTAAGTGAGAGGAGAGAGAAGACGCCACACTGTTGGACTTGGCAAGAGGCTATGAATGATTTATTTTTGCTCCAAATATATGTATAAACATATGTATGTATAAACTATGTATAAAGATAAAAGTTGCTGGATACTATACTACACATTAGACAAGCCAATGAAAACTTTATTCTGATAAATGTATGCATGTATACAATGTGTCTTGATTGTAGCCACCACACACTTCTCCTTTATTCTCTAACTCACTTTCATTTCTTCACCTCTTGGCTTCAGGTCATTTTTTAAAAAATATATAACTTCCTGAGTCCAATCAGTGCCACCCACATGCACATGGGTGTAAGGCCATCCGTTGAGCATAGGGTGTGGCCACCAAAGGCCACACCACCAGTAGAAATTGTCTCTCTTCCCCAGCAGCCATCAGCTACCAATTGTTCTCCAGCTAGAGGTGGGGCCCAGGACCTCCTCCCCTATCCTTGCCCCAATGTGACTGGCTTGATCTTGTGCAGGTGACCATGGCTGCTATGAGCTCATGAGTGCACTGATCACAGCACATTCAGAAGACAGCATTTCATAGCACTCTCCTTTGTCCTCTGGTTCGTAATTTCTTCCTCAGAATTTATTTTAAAATCCACATGAGTTCCTTTTCACACCGCCATATTCCATACATTATGAAGACAAATTGACCATTGTGTGTAAGGAGCTGTGGAGTAGCAATAAAGTTGTCTTGAAATTTTTCTTGGTTTTTCTTTCTTTTTTTTTTTTAAAGTTTATTTATTTATTATATATAAGTACACTGTAGCTGTCTTCAGACACACCAGAAGAGGGCGTCAGATCTCATTACAGATGATTGCAGGCCACCATGTACTTTCTGGGAACTGAACTCAGGACCTCTGGAAGAGCAGTCAGTGTTCTTTACTTCTGAGCCATCTTTCCAGCCCCTTTCTTGGTTTCTCAAGACAAGGTTTATCTGTGTAGCCTTGACTGTCCTAGAGCTCATAGACCAGGCTGGCTATGAATTTAGAGAGATCTGCCTGCCTCTGCCTCCCAAGTGCTGAGATTGAAGACAGGTACCCAGCATGCTTTTATTTTTAATCTACTATTCGGTCTCTGTCCCCACCTCAAAAATAAAAAATCAACCTGACAAAGTGACTATAGTCAAAAGGACAGGTCTCTACATCCATTCTGCTAAGGCAATTCTATATTATACTATCAGCTAAGGCAATTCTATATTATACTATCAGCTAAGGCAATTCTATATTATACTATCTGCTAAGGCAATTCTATGTTATACTATCAGTTAAGGCAATTTTATATTATACTATCTGCTAAGGCAATTCTATATTATACTATCTGCTAAGGCAATTCTATATTATACTATCTGCTAAGGTAATTCTATATTATACTATCTGCTAAGGCATTTCTATATTATACTATCAACTAAGACAGTTCTATATTATACCATAAGCTAAGGCAATTCTATGTTATACTATCAGCTGAGACAATTCTATATTATACTATCAGCTAAGGCAATTCTACATTATACTATCAGCTGAGACAATTCTATATTATTCTATCTGCTAAGGCAATTCTATATTATACTATCTGCTAAGGCAAATCTATATTATACTATCTGCTAAGGTAATTCTATATTATATTATCTGCTAAGACAATTCTATATTATACTATCAGCTAAGGCAATTCTGTGTTATACTATCAGCTGAGACAATTCTATATTATTCTATCAGTTAAGGCAATTCTATATTATACTATCTGCTAAAGCAATTCTATATTGTACTATCAGCTAAGACAATTCTATATTATACTATCAGCTAAGGGCAATTTGATACTATACTTCTAATTTTAAAAAGAGGAATGCTCAGTAGATTTGTGACCCTAAGAAACAAATCCTTAAAATCCTTTCTTATATGCCATGAGATTTTATTAGGGGTCTATAAAAGCATCAGATTACAAAAATAAAATAAAATAAATCCCTGCATTTTCTGAAACATTTTCTGATGTTAAAGGCATTGTCCAAAACATGTCTGTTATAAAAATGTTCTTAGATCAGTTATTACTATAACCACAAAAAGCTTCTTCTCATCAGTCAATATAACTATTGACTGCTTACTGGATGATAATTGTGTAATTTATCATCCTATTTCCCATTTTCTCCTAGTTATAAGGATACTCAGAATATATCCAAACCACTAGTTATATTTTTTTCCCAATACCATTCTTATGGGTTGGATATGAAGTGTTCCTCTCATGTGTTGAAAACTTGGTCCCTAGCTATTTAGGGAGGTTCTGGGAACTGTAGGAAGTGGGGCTCAAGTTGAAGAAGAAGGTCAGGGTGCAGGGGAAAGGCATGTTCTTAGGGCCATAGTATCATGTCCCTGACCCTTTTCCATCTCTCTTCTTCCTGTCTGCCAGGACATAAGTAGCTTCTGCTACATGTTCCTCTGTCCAGATATTCTCTCTTTCCCAGAATCAACAGTCAAGGATTATTGACTATATCCTCTAACCTCATGAGCCAAAATAAATCCTTTCCTTCTTCATATTACATCAGGTATTTTGTCCCATTTACATTTTAAACTACCTAAGTACATATTTAAGAAGTCCTCTATGTATGTTCTAATCATTAAAAGTGACTTAGAGTCCTTTTCATTATAAGGCAGCTTCACAGAGAAGTACAGTATAGTACTAACCAATGTTCTTACAATATGGGGCTAATAATGATTCACTAGATTCGGACACTAGACATATCCAAAGAAAGTGAAATGAACTGAGGCAGGCTGCTAGGAAGAATGGCTGCTATAGCTAAATCTTAGTGTTCTTTAAATCTTCCGTGTTCCCAGAAAGGCTAAGGATTGAACTCTTAGACTCGAGGTAATGATACTGGGAGGTAGGGGAACCCATAGGATGAAGGAAGTCAGGTATAGTGGCTCACACCTATAATCAAAACACTCCGGAGGATGTGCAGGAGTGCCATGAGTCTAAGGCCAGCCTGAGGAATACAGTGAATTCCAGGCAAGCATGGACTAAAGAGTGACACAATATCTCAAGAAACAAGGGGGCTGGGAAAATACCTCTACTCAAGCATGAGGATCTGAGTTCAATAACCCAGAACCCACATACAAAAGTGGGGCACTGACACTCAAGCTTGTAATCCTAGCATTACAAGGAAGGCAGAGAGACAGGCAGTCCCTGGAGATTGGTGGCTCACAGGCCTAGACTAATTGGAAAGTTGCAGGCCATTGTGAGACAACTCAATGAAAGAGGGTTGGCGTAGAGAGAAGGACAACATTTAGGGAACACCGCCTGTACTGGCTAATTTTGTGTGTCAACTTGACACAGGCTGGAGTTATCATAGGAAAAGGAGCTTCAGTTGGGGAAGTGCCTCCATGAGATCCAGCTGTGGGGCATTTTCTCAATTAGTGATCAACTGGGAGAGGGCCCCTTGTGGGTGGTACCATCTCTGGGCTGGTATTCTTGGGTTCTATAAGAGAGCAGGCTGAGCAAACCAGGGGAAGCAAGCCAGTAAGTAACATCCCTCCATGGCCTCTGCATCAGCTCCTGCTTCCTGACCTGCTTGAGTTCCAGTCCTGACTTCCTTTGGTAATGAACAGCAATGTGGAAGTGTAAGCTCAATAAACCCTTTCCTCCCCAACTTTCTTCTTGGTCATGATGTTTGTGCAGGAATAGAAACCCTGACTAAGACACCACCCAAGGAGGGCTCTGGACTCCATGTGCACCTGTGTGTGTACCATGACACAAATAAGCACGTGTATACACTAAGCAAAACAAATAGCAAAAACCAATGTCCCATCAAGACAAGAGATGGGCTCCTGGAATGTCTGTGAAACACCAGGCCCAACTTACTCTCTTATTTCTCAGTCATGAAATGAGTGGGTTCTTTATTCCACCTTCATTCCACATGTGTTTCTATCACCATGTGGTCAGTACATGCCCCAGACAACTGAGCCAACCATCACAGACTAGAACCTCTGAAATTAGGACCCCAAGAAAACCTGCATATATTATCTCAGGAATTAGTTAACGGAAAGCTGCCTGCATAGAGTAACTCAGAACAGTGAGAGTAAAGAGATGCTCAAGTCCATTCTTCCAATAAAGTAAATTTGGACTGAATAGAAATTCTGGACAGGACCAATGATACTTTCTGTAGTTAAGATGGGGGGTGGGGTATCTGGGAGATGGCTCAGGCAATGAAGAGCACTGGCTGCTTTTGTAGAGACCTTAGTTCAATCCTAGCACCCACACAATAGCTCACAACCACCAAGTTCCAAGAGATCCAAAACCCCCTCTGACATTCATTCATGGGACCAGACAAGTACATGGCTAACAAAACATAACACAAATCAGACAACCACACAAATTAGAAAGCAATAAAGGAGGAAGGGAGGTGACAACACGCTCAACAACCTGCCCGTGTCTATTCTTTCCCACATATTGGCGCGCTGCTGTAGAACGAAGCTCTCACAGATCTGGTGAGTGGCTACAAAGATTTTGAAACTCTAGATGGGACAGAGGTCACACATGCTAAGAAATGCATCAGCCTGCGATACTAACACTTAAACCCAGTATGTAGAGAGCAAGTGAGAAGACCTCTGACCTTCCAGGACGTAAAAAGGAAGAGCTCAATAAAAATAAATTAGTAGTTAATCAGTACTTCTTGGTGCTGGGAACTTGAGCTGGTATATATATCTATATACACATATATATTATAAGCAATTCTTCATAGAAATTTTATGGAACACATATCCCCATTTTATAGATGAGAATTCTTTAGTTATACAATTAATTATAAAATACACAAAAACCAACACCAAATTAGCAGGCCTTTTGTGTCTTGCAATCCACAGTAGTGACTGCCTAGAATAGGCTGGTAGAATCGAATCTCTATCTAGATCTGTCTGACTAGATCTGACGTCAGAACAGTTCTCTATCACCTGCTTCTGCTTTCTGTCAGAGCCTGGCAAGGACATGCTGGTACTGACAGCCCCTCAAGAGCAGTGAGAGCCCAGTTAGTAATACTCATACTCTCCATCTTCTGCCCCAAGAAAGCGGACTGAGTCCAAACAGGAAAGTTACATTGTGAGCTACAACTCCTTCACACAAAGTGAAGTCTGTGCTCCAGTAATGGTCCTAAAGGTTCAACAAAGGTTCAACTAGTGAATCTCAGCAGAAACACCACTGGGGATGGGTAAAACAATGGGGCCCAACCAACTCAGCCCTTTTGAAATGCAATAGATATTTTTGTTTGTTTGTTTGTATGGTTGGTTGGTTCAGACTAGGTCTCAAAATGTAGCCCTGACGTACCTACAACTCTCTATATTGACTAAGATGGCCTAAACTCAGAGACCCACCTAACCCTGCCTCCTGAGTAAAAGGATTAAAAGTATATACCACCATGCTGTGTGATAGCTGATTTTGATTATCATCTTGACTGGATGGAAGAGTGCTTAGGATAACAGTAAAACGGCTGTTGTCTATAAAGGAGTTTATAGAGGAGATTAACCGATGGGGAAACTTACCCTGAATATTGCTTGGATGGTCTAAAAGAAGAAAGCCAGCTACCACAGTCTCATTCTCATTCATATTCATTCTCCAACACACACCCACTTCCTTAGTGCTATAAGGTGACATTCTGCTCCATCATGGCCTCCCTGATATGACTGAAGCTTCTAAAGCAATGAGCCAAAATATATTTTGTTCTTAATATGTTGTTTCTCTTGGGCATTTGATAACAGCAATGAATGACTAAGACTGAAAACTGGATCAAAAGATACACGGCATTGCTATGGTTACAGATGCAGTGGTACAAAAGTCTGAAACTGGTTTGCAAAACAAATTAGGAAAAGGTGGGAAACTTAGATTAGAGATGTTCTAGATGGTTATAAGCAGAGCTTAATAGGGTCGGGAGAGCTCAGTTGGTAAATATGTCACGTACACATGGAAACTTGAGTTTAGATCTCTAGTATACACAGTAACAGGCTGGATAATCTGTAACCCTAGAGCTGGAAGACAGAGACTGGCAGATTCCTGGGGATCAGTGGTTATCAATGAACCAATCAATGAGTACCAGGTTCAGTGAGAGACTCTGACTCAAAAGATGAAGTGGAGAGTGGTAGTGGAAGACATCAAGTCTACCTCTGGTCTCCATACTCATTCACTCACATGTGTGCACACACACAGACACGACACACACCACACACACACTACACATAACACACATAAGAAAGAAGGGAGAGGAAGGGATGAAGGGAGGGAAGGAAGAAGACTGCTTTAAGAGGGAAGCTCAAGGGTACACTGTCCACACAAACCCATGAAGAGAAGTGTTTCCTCACATCCAACCATTTTGAGCCTCAGAAGCCACTGTAGTTGCTATCAAAGGAGGCCCTGCCACTACTTGAGCTAACGGCAGACCTTAACATCAACTATGTGATGCTGGTTTTACAGGCATGCAAAATGTAAGAATTTCAAGGTCATGGACACCTCCACCCAGATTTCAAAGAAAGATCTGGGTTACCAAGTAATGTGTGACATTATTAGAATTACTAGAATCCCTGCATAATTCCTGGAGAGACTGTTGTGTGAATCCCTAAGAGGGAAACTGAAAATACAATCACAAGACCCAGAAAACTACAGATACTGGGAGAAAACTTTTTCCAAGGAAAGATGTGGGAAATAAGGAAAACCAGCACAAGAGAAAGATCATTTGGTCCCAAAATGGCAAAGTTGGTCTGCCTAAGACGTGAGAGCTCACATCATCTGCCATGAGCCTGATACACAGACACAGTATTTGATGCTTCCCTGTCAGCTTTCAGTCTTCTAAAGCCCTGATCCTCCCCTTCCAAACAGGAATGTCTTATCTCCTTGCCATTGGGTCTTTAGAGTATGCGCTTGTTTTATTTTTACCTTATGGAGGTTAATAATTAACTCTGCCTTGAGTCTCAGAGATTTGTAAACAATATGAGAACTGTTAAGACTATGGGACTCTTGGGTACGGACTGAATACACTTTACATTGAGATGGACAAGAACCTTTTGAGGGACAAGAATGTAAAATTATGATACAAGGAGATGCATATAAGTGCACAGTTGGCAAGGGGTAGACTTTTAGTGGGGAACCTTGACTGTCTCCTTTATTGCATGGAAAAACATTAGAATATTTAGAATATTAGTAAAGTCCATGTTCATTTTCTTATTTTACAAGAGCCCTGCCTTGTGGTATATCTGCGTGAGTGTTTCCTGAGAGGAACAACTAAATGGAAGGCCAATTCAGAATGTGGGCGGAATGATCCCATAGGCCAGGGACCTGGATGGAATAAAAATAAAAGGAGAAAAAGGTCACCAGCTAGTTCAGATATTCACATTCATTCACTCACTCACTCATTCATTCACTCATTCCTATTCATCCTCTTCCTCTCCTTCTCTCTCCCTGACCTAGCATAAAGAACTGGGCCAACAGCAACTCTATTCCTACCATGTTTGGCTGAAACCATAAGCCAAAATAAATTTTTCCTTTTTAAAGTTGCTCCTCTCCGGTTATTTGGCAGAAGTGATGGAAAGGAACCAGCGCCGCCACAGGAGCGTCTTCCTCCTGGTGACCCTGCAGGTCCTGAGCCATACAAAGAGTACTTCGTCTTGAGGGACTGTTGAATCAAATTAATCTAGTAGTAGGTCAGCATCTAGGCTGCTATATAGATGAAGATTCTCCTCAAGATCAGTAGAAACACACAAGAGGTTTCCAATTATATCCTCATCAATCATAATCAATGTGATCCTACAAGGAAAGCTAATAAGAACTAAAGGCTCATCAATCAGCCCCATCAATCACATAGCTCTGGCTATACAAAGAGTAGAGTCTTTAACCCTTCTCAACTATGTGAGCCTGCAGGTCCCACAATGCCTGGATATCCTAGGCATAGCAGAATGCTCAACAAACTCTTACAGTGGACTGCTGACCACACGGACCAGGCTGAGTCCAGGCAGGGGCATCAGAAGCCAAATGGAAGAAGCTGCTCCTGATTTAGAAGCAAGGAAAGGAGACAATGGAACCCTCAAGGGACTGTGATGCAAGCACTGACTGTCACCTTTTTAAAATTGCTTCTCTCTGGTTATTTGGTAAGAGTGATGAAAATGAACCAGCACACCAGAAGAGCATCATATGAGGGGCGTACAGTGGGAGGATACGAGCGAGAGTGCCTGCCACCACGAGGACCTAAGAAAGAGAATCCTACTTGTTTCACTTGCATTATCTTCCTGGTTACTATAGAATTAGACAGTCATATTTTTTAAGTATTAAATATCACCCTAAAGTCTCTTAATTACTACCTTTCTTCAAGGATAATCATTAACAGAGCATAGTTTTCTAAAAATTTTATCTTTATATATTCATCTACATTTATTAGTACTAACAAGTTCTACAAGAATGAAATTATACACTGTGAGCAATGTGCTTTATCACTGTAAATGCCTTGAGCATCACTTCGGCACCACAGAGCCCTCTACCTTCTTTGCACACCGCCACAGCATTCATTCTACATCCACATGTTTTTATCAGGTAGGAACTATATAAACGAAGGGCCTAAGAGAGAAGTGGAGAGGCAACTGTAAGATAGTGCAGGATATAATCAGGGGAAGCAGAAACAGGCCTGGAACTCCTCACAACTGAATGACATGGTGTACTAGCTAGTTTTTATCATCAAGACAACCCATGCTGGGAAGAGTTAACCTGAATTGGGGGGTTGCCTAGACCAGACAGGACTGTGGCCATGTCTGTTGGGAACTACTTCTCTGGCAGGCAGGCAGTTCTGGGCTGGGTAAGAAAGCTAGCTATGAGGGAGGGAAGCAGAAAGCAGCATTCCTCCATGACTGCTGCCTCCAGGTTCCTGCCCTAATCTTCCCCAGTAATGGACTGTAACCTGAAGTGGAAGCTGAATAAACTCTCTCTCCACCCCTAAGTTGCCTTTGGTCATAGTGTTCATCGTAGCAATAGATAAAATGAGAATAGGTGAGCATGTAGGATTATAGGGAGGGAGAGACAAAGGATGTGGGGCTGAGAAGCCTTGGCTTAACTCTCTAGAAGTGGAAAACAATGGACTCAGAACAAATGGCTCAATGGCAAGTGTGTGAGCTGCACCCAGTAGCAGAGACGTGTGGCTTAAGAGCCATTGTCACAGCTGAGAAAGAAGTCACAGGACAAGAGGAGACAGTGCAGGCGAAGGAAGACATGGGGCATGGCAGAACAAGGTGACTGCTGAGACTGAGAACCTGGAGGAGAGGAGGAAGAACACACCGAAGATTCAAAGTGAGGTACCTGGGGAAATGGTGACCCCCATAATTAAACAGGAGCAACTCTAGAGGGAAACAGTATGCATGCATGAATATATATGTATGTGTATGTGTGTGTGTGTATATATAGATACATATATATATGTATATATATACACACATATATATGTATATATGTATACATATATATGTATATATACATATATATGCATATATATACACATATATATATGAGATAAAAAATATGGACTGGAGTCCAAGGGCAGGAAACACAAGTTGGAGTCATCTACATGGCAAAGAGGGCTGGTGGCAGAATATACAAGATACCAGGGCAGAAAGTAAATAGAGAAGAGACAATATTCACAACAACCTTGATATATGACTACACCTAAAAAGAAGGGAGAGAAAAGGTATCAGGAAAGAGATAAAAACAGTGGTGGTGCATGCCTGTAATTCCAGCACTTGGGAGGCAGAGGCAGGCGGATTTCTGAGTTCGAGGCCAGCCTGGTCTACAGAGTGAGTTCCAGGACAGCTGGGGCTACATAGAGAAACCCTGTCTCAAAAAACAAAAACAAAAAAAAAAAAAAAAAAAAAAAGATGTCTGTGAAGTATCAATACATACTGTGAAGTAGCCACTATAGACTGGCTAGGCACACTGACTCATGCCTGTAATCCCTGAGGCTAAAGCAGGAAGAGTTGTTGAAGGCCAGCCCAGGCTCCATATTGAATTCCAGGCCCTCACAGGGCTACAGAGGAAGGACATGTCTCAATACATATGCATAAAGGCACCTACCTACACATGCTCCAAGTTCATAAATAAAAGTCACAAAAAAATCCCTATAATTTTTCTTCTTTCTCTAATCTTCCAGCTTCAATAACTGGAGTGATCAATACCATCTAAACCTCAAACTCCCATCCAATAGCCTTTTTCCTTTCTAGTTCAGTACTCTCCCTTGGTCCTGATACCTTCTCCACAGTTCAACAAGCTGAGGAAAAGAAGGAGGCTGGCAATGTGCCTTGGGAAAGAAAGGTACCGTGAGGCCTCTGCTGTGTGCGGAAGACCACAGAGACTGTGACACAAAGTAAGAACAAAGACAGTGGCTGACGGTTACACACCTAACAGGTAGGAAAAACAAGTGCTAGGTACTGGCAGAGGTGGTAGTGGAGGGTCAGGGAGTAGGGAGTAACAATCAATGCACCAGAGTGAGAGAAATCAGTTACACTGTTTCAACGCCGACTGAGAGAGGGAACTGGAGGTAGGGTCCTGAGGCTTTGTAAGAAAGCTGACTAGGGCAAACCACAAGAACCAACCAGGTCTCTGATGGTTCTCAGGACATTGGGAAATAGACAAAAGAGAGAAATCGCAAATAAATGAGAGGGAGCACACACAAGGGAATGTTAGCAATCCACACCCTCCATTGCCCAGCTACAGTGGCAGAAGTCCCGTTAGCCACCCACTGCCCAACACCCACTCTCTCCTCCTCCAGGCCAGGTGAGGCTCGGCACCCATGGCTGCGGTAAGGAGCAGCTCCACCCCACCCTGCAACGCTGTCTCTGCATGTGCTGTCCATCATCCTCCCTTTCCTGTGCTGAGCAATTATTAACATTCCTGTTGAGCTGCTACCGGCAAAGAGCAGGCTGCTCTGAAAAGCTGACACGGAACCTGACCCTCGCTTCCTGCTGCTGCTCTTCCCACAATGGTCCTTTCATTGACTCATTCAGCAAATATTTGCTGACTGCTGACTAGGTGCCCTTTCCTTTCTACCATGTATCTGACAAAGAACAGTGAAATCAAAAACATCATGAAACATTTCAAACTTCAAACCTGAACAGTTGATTGGCTAAGAATAAAGCCTTTCTAATAAGGGAGATTTCATTCCCCATGGGAACGCATGCCCCTGTCCTCACATGCAATGGCTCAACTCATTCTACCTGAGAAACAGTGTAACTTCTGCACCAGCGCAGCTCTCGCTCCTATTAGCTCATTTTCTAAGAGCAACTTCAGAGGTAGTGAAGGGAAGAACCCTTCTGAAATCTACTTCCCATGGGTCCCAACCCCAGGCTCTCCAGCTGGGCTCCCAACTACACTGCTGCTACCATAGCGATGTAGCCAGGGCCCTTTTCAAGAGAAGATTTGTACCAGTTACTTTCTCTGCCTCAACTACAGAAAGCTGCTTTGCACAGGGTCTTGACCTTCTGAGCAAACTAATAATTGGTAACTAAGCCAGGAATCGGCATAAAAACCTAACACCATTTTGGAGAAGTGTAGGTAATCTGAAAGACAATATGTACTCCAGAATATCTCAGTGGGATGGGCAGGAATTCAGATTTACAAGTTTGACTTTGTTCAATCCTGCTCTTCCCCCTTTTTCCCATAGGGGTTCATCCTTAGTAATTACATGGTAATCCACTGTCTGCTTTGGAGAACCCAACCCCCAAATACCAAACACTATTTAAACTTGAGAACCAGGTATATGCTGTAGTTCTGATTAATGAAGATCTCTGGTAGGACTGGAACATCACGGAAGAAGGAAGAAGCCACAATACACATCCCTTCCTGTCTATGCAATATGAGCAGGACTAAAATACCCTTTGCAAACTGAAATAAACAGTGGGCCAAGACATTAATGACATCAGTACCACCCACCAGTCCAGCCATGTCCTCCAGCTAGCACACTCACTGCTCCATAGCTTTGCCTTTCTGTAGAACCTCCGACTCTAAAGTACACTGAGAGGCACCGAGCAGAGGCCTGGTCTTCTGTACATAGAACTGATAGAAAGTAGGAGAGTCTTCTCAGTTTTCTGCTTTTAAATGAATGCAGTCTAAGTCTCTAAGAACCTTTGCTCCTATCTACCCTCTCTTCTCAGTCTTGTGCCTGGCTTTAAATACTAGAGTTTCTATCAGCATTTATATGTGGTCTCCGGTTCGTCTTGTTATTAAAACAAAAGGTTATGCAGAATCCATTAGCAGGTGAATGGACACATAAGTTTCTTTATATAATGATATATCCATATAATAGAATATTGTTAAGCATAAAATGAACAAAAGATTGATATATGCTATATCATGGATGAGTTTTAAAAATATAAATGAAATAAGCCAGATATCAGAAAGTCAAATGTGACTCCAAATAGCATATGAAACAACCAACCAATAAGTCATAAATACAGAAAAACGCTTGGTGGAGAGCTGGTTAGAATGCGAGTAACTCCGCAATAGGTATGGAATTTTCTTTTGTGATAGAGAATATTAGAGGCAATAGGCTACTATGTTTATATACTCAATGCCATCAAAACATTTGGTTTTGTTATAAGTATTCCATCTCAATTTAAGAAAAAAAAAAAAAAAAAGAAAGGCTGGAGAGATGGCTCAGCGGTTAAGAGCACTGACTGCTATTCCAGAGGTCCTGAGTTCAATTCCCAGCAACCACATGGTGGCTCACAACCATCTGTAACGGGGGATCCGATGCCCTCTTCTGGTGTATCTGAAGACAGCGACAGTGTACTCACACACATGATCTAAATAAATAAATCTTAAAAAAAAAAAAAAAAAGAAAAAGAAAAGAAAAGAAAAGACAAAGAAAAGTCTCCCTGGACCCTTCTAAGCAGCACCTTTTTCTTTCTTTCTTTCTTTCTTTCTTTCTTTCTTTCTTTCTCTCTCTCTCTCTCTCTCTCTCTCTCTTTCTTTTTCTTTCTTTCATTTCTCTTATACCTGTCACTCATGCAGACCCAGGCCACTCTATTCAACACTCCAGGACAGCCACTGAGGCTTCTCACAGTCACCTCAGGAGATTTCAGAGGGCCCCTGACATGGACGGCAGAATCTCAGTCCAAAAGGGGCCCCGCCCCGGCTTCTGCACTGCACACCTCAGAGCAGCACAGCACGTACTTGCTGACACCTGTTCCTGGCCACGCCCCACTGCCAAGTGTATCCTTTTCTACCTCACCTTTGAGAGCTGAGATGTCTTAAAAATCATACTTGCCTCTCATTGATGCTAATCAAATTTTAATCCACACATCCCATCTACACACACACACACACACACACACACACACAGAGAGAGAGAGAGAGAGAGAGAGAGAGAGAGAGAGAGCACAGCACAGCAATAAAACTAGAAAAATTTACAAGCTAAGAAATATATTGCAAAGACTCTGTGCTCAAAAAGAGTTTGGTTTAGTAACAGAGTAGATAGAATGGACCAATGAAGCAGAAAAGGAGATTTAAAAAGACTCAATTGAATATGGGAATTTAGTATAAAATAATGATAATATCTAAAACTTGTGGGAGGGGGCTGTCCTTCCAAAGAACCCTGGTTCAATCCCCAGCAGCCATTTGATGGGTCAGGGGTGTCTGTATTCCAGTCCCAGGGAATCCAAAGCCTTCTGGTGTCCTTGGACACCAGGTGCACATATGGTGAACATACATACATGTAGGCAAACCACCCATACACATATAATAACAAAATGAATAAATAAAATAGAATCTGTGTGAGAAAGGACTTTTAAAAGTGATTTATTTATTCATGTGCATGTGCGTGCGTGCGTGCGTGCGTGCGTGCGTGCGTGTGTGTGTGTGTGTGTGTAAGTATACGCACATGAACAGAAGCAATAAGGGTGCCCTTACTCCTCTGCTTCCTCTGAGGTAAGGACCATGCTGAACAGGGGTGTGTGTTTACTCAGCTATGCTGTGGCTCACAGGCATGTTGAGGATGTCTGCGTTAATTAGATGGTGCTGGGATCTGAAGTCCCACCCTCATGTCTGCTTGCAGAGCTGTTTTCCCAGTGCTGGTCAGTTGCCATCCTTGTCTCCTCCTCCCTCCCTCCCTTCTTCTCTCCCTTCTTCCATCTTTCTTCTTTTTTGTTTGTTTGTTTGTTTAAGACAGGGTTTCTCTGTGAAGCCCTGACTGTCCTAGAACTCACTCTGTAGACCAGGCTAGCCTCTAACTCAGAGACCTAACTGCCTCTGCCTCTGCCTCTGCCTCTGCCTCTGCCTCTGCTAGGATTAAAAATGTATGCCGCTGCCACCGCCATGCAGCTGCACTGATCAAATTTTTAATAAGCAGTGTTGGAATAACTTCATTGTTACACTGAAAAAGGCAACCTTTATTCCACTCTTTATGTTTGTACAGCAAAAGAAAGCCAAGACAAAAAAGGTTTTTAAGTATGAATAATAAAACCAGGAAAAAAATCACAGTGAACTGCTCTACTACCTTAGAATATGCTTAGTTTTACTAATTATGATCTGAAATCCAAAAGCAATTAAAAATAAATTTGCTTACACAAAATTTAAAACAGCAAAGATCTTGGGGAAAATATCATAAGCAAAAACAAAGACAAATGACAAACCGGGTGAAGTATTTAATAACAGATGAAATTAATAGCTGACATAAGGAACTTAGAGCACCTTTATTATAAATAACTGGACATGAATAGGCATTTCACAGAAAGAGAAATCGCCTGTCTTTGTGATTGTTACTATTGATTATGACCTTAATAGGATCTAGAATTACAGAGAGACAAGCCTCTGGGTGCACCTGCAAGGGAGTATCTACATGAGGCCTACTGAGGCAGGAAGACAAGCAGCTGCAGATGGCCCCTTTCCATGGGGTGCAATCTTACCACGGGGGAGAGAGAGCTGAACACAAGCATTCCTTACTCTCTGCTTCCTGAGTGTGGGCACCATGCTACTAGCTGCCCCCAGCTCCTGCCATCTTGGTGGGAAAGTACAGCAACTGCAACCATTGGCCGAAATAACCATCTCCTCCTTCCCTCAGCTGCTCTGTCAGAGCAGGGAGACAGCCACTAAGAGCCCTTTAAGAACTGATGGCAAAATGAGACTGCAGTGGGATAAGCCCTTCTTACCTCTATCTGCTGTACAGGAAATACTTCAGAAATGACACCTGCATACACAGGTACTTGGGATACAAACGGTTACACCTCACAGTGGGGAATGCAAGGACATGAGATGAAACTCTGTGTTTAACTTTTAACCCTGGATCTGACTTCTAGGAATCAATTGCAAAGACAAACCGGCAACAACCTGAATAATACTTGCAAGCAGATTCCCCAGAGCCTCCAAAAGGGACAAAGCCTGGCTGAGGCCTTGCTTTCAGAATCTGAGGTCCTCAGCTAGCCAGTACCTGGACGTCTGACCTACATAAACTGAGATAACACACACACACACACACACACACACACACACACACACACACGGTAGGGTTTGAAGCTACTGTGCTTGTGGCATTGGTTTCCAGGCTGTAATTAGCACTGTGACTGCCCTGCAGAAAGCACAGGGCTGAGAGTAATGGCTGTGTGGAACCTGTAGCCACTGGTTGGGCTGCAGCATCAGAAGGGCCACATTGCTGTGTGGTGCCTTCCTTGCCTGGCTGTTCACTGGAGGCGTGGGAGTAGAAAGAAGGGGAAGAAAGTCGCAGTGGAGGAGCCTGGCAGGCGGCTCTATAGGTGGGTTCAGAGCACATCATCACCGTGACTTCTGCTTCACCCTCAAGCATTTCTAAGGCCTACTGCGGTTTTTTGTTTGTTTTTTCTATCTCCCTCCCTCTCCTGCCTTCTTTTCTAGTCACTCAGACTTCAAACTGGACAGCCTTGAAAGGGGGGGGGGGGAGAAAACAGCCTTAACAAAAAGGTAGCCCTTATTTGGTACAAATTTCTTTTTTAAGTTTTCCTTTTATATAAGTCTATTTCTGCAGATAATTGAATCCAACTGTGATATTTGAATAGTTTGAGGAGAGTACATTCTATTTTACTTGCAAAGGATGAGAACCTTGGCCTCTTCTGTAAGATAGGCAAAATGGAAGGGCTTGCAAGATGCCCTGCTTATTTCTCTCCAAAAGGAATCCAACCCAGGCCTAGTCCAATTCCTGTGCCCTGCAGGGAGCAGGCCTTTGTTTCTTGAGAAACCCAGGTGTGGCAGGCATAGCACCAAAATCAGGAGGCAAGCCAGCCACGTTCCTGAGCCCAAGACAGGAAGAACCTGAAAACAACAGGAGCTAACAGTGCTGTGCAAGGGAAATGGCTTTACCATTCATAGTGCTGGTGGTGATCACTTCAAATATATTATGAGATGAATTATATCCCAGCAAGTGCTATGAACAAAGCCCGTAGTCCAGAACTTAATTATCTTTCTCTTGCACTAGTCCACTTCCTTTTCCTGAAAACCGACCACTATCCCACAATAACTGTGTTGGGGACAGCACTGGTGGCTCTGGCATGGCATCAGGACAGCAGACACAGCCCTTCTCCCGGGGCTTCCCTTTCTGTTGCTTACTCATAACACACACCTCTCCTCCCTCTTCCTCTCCCTCTCACTGTTTCAAGGGGCTTTTAAGTCCATGCCTTCAGTTACATATTCATTACTATGTGAGATATTTTCTCTAGGTTGCCCTACATTTAGTCCCCTTGAGATCAAGTGGTTTTGTCACATCCACATATAGCCCTACATCTGGTCATGGCTGAACTGGAATCAGAAAGCCAGTCCTGGATCATCAGTTTAAACCATCACTGGAGGGAGGAGGTATGCCTCAGAAATCAGGAGACTCCTGCCGCCAGGATATTAGGAAATGTGCTCTTCCACCAGCGGGAGCGAGTGTGTTGAAAGCGTTTCTGACCTACCTTCAGTGGGACCTGCATTCCTATGCCTAGTAGATAAAAGGGAAACCAGGGTCATCCCACAATACTGACAGAGAAAACAGCTGGAAGCCTCCACAGAAAAAGGAAGAGAGGGACACAAACAACGCTCAGACTGCTTAGGATGAAAGGATGACGCAGAAGACACCACTCTTTCATTGGTGAACACGTATTTATTAAATATATGCTAAAAGCCAAGTACAGTCCTGATTCCTGAACAAGAACCATGAAATGTCCCCTCAGAGCTGACATTCTCATGTGGGAACAGATGATAGCTAAAGCAAAATACACAGTGTTAAATCTTCAGTGCTAAGTAAGAAAGCAATGCAACAGGAGGCACAGATGTCAAGAAGAGATAAAGACAAGCCTATGACCCCAGCCACTAGGGTTCGTAAATCCAAGATCTGTTTGAGCTTTGAAACCCAATCTCCAAAAACAAAAACAGAAACATTTTTCTTCAAAAGAGTGGGCTGAGGGCTGGAGAGACAGCTCAGTGGTTAAGAGCACTGACTGCTCTCCTGAAGGTCATGAGTTCAAATCCCAGCAACCACATGGTGGCTCACAACCATCTGTAACAAGATCTGATGCCCTCTTCTGGAGTGTCTGAAGACAGCTACAGTCTACTTACATATAATTAATAAATAAATAAATAAATAAATAAATAAATCTTTAGCCGGGCGGTGGTGGTGCACGCCTGTAATCCCAGCACTTGGGAGGCAGAGGCAGGTGGATTTCTGAGTTCGAGGCCAGCCTGGTCTACAGAGTGAGTTCTAGGACAGCCGGAGCTATACAGAAAAACCCTGTCTCGAAAAAACAAAACAAAACAAAACAAAAGAGTGGGCTGGAGAGCTGGGCATCGTGACACACGCCTGTAATCCAAACACTTGGGAAGCAGAGGAGGAGGAGGATCATGACAAGTTCAAGACCAGCCTTGTGCGCATGTCAGACCTCAGGTCAATCGAGGCTACACAGGGACTCTCTTGTCTCTGTCTCTCTCTGTGTGTCTGTCTCTCTGTCTGTCTTCTCTCTCTCTCTCTCTCTCTCTCTCTCTCTCTCTCTCTCTCTCTCACACACACACACACACACACACACACACACACACACGAGATGAGGATAAGCACACAGCAAGATAGCTCAGAGGTACTACTCATGGAATAGAAGATAGACATGGCCTACCCAGCGGAGCAGAGAGAAGGTTGTTATTGTAGATATGAGGGAGAAAGCAGGCAGAGGGAAGAGTCCAGGCTGAACATGGCCCACAGATTAGATCGAACCAGGAGAGGAGTGAGGAAGAGGGAGAGGGAGAATGGAGCCATTGACCAGGAGAGGCAGCCTGGGCCAACAGGCGCCAGGAAAACACATGGCAGAGACGGCACGTTTACGTGGGGATGAGAAGCTGCGGAAGGGGAGCAAAGCTCTCGGGCTAGAGATTAAGGCAGAGGCATACTGAGGAGCCACAGGTACTGAGTGAAACTTGTCCATGGCTTGAGACCCAACCCACTGCTCCCACCTCACCTTTTTAAGGCCCACGGATCAGAACTGCGCCAGCAGCACCAGCACGCCACTACAAACTAGTAACTAAACTTGTAGCCTTGTTCTTTCCTAGTCTCCAGCTCAGAACGCTCAGCAAACTTGGGTGCTACAGCTTTCCTGGTACAGGACAGCTTCTCAGCCTTTGCTCGTTGGTTAAGGCAGGATTGAGGGATAAGGGCTGTTCTGTAGCATGACTCTTGATCTAGTTTCATTCCCGTTGTTGTGATAAAGCATTCTGACCCACTGGGCAATGATGGTTCACACCAAGCATTTAATCCCAGCACTCAAGCCGGCTTGGTCTACAGAATGAGTTCCAGGACAGACAAGACTACTCTATCTCAGACAGAAAAACTCTTATCTCAAAGAAAACAAACAATAACAAACAAACATTCTATCTAGAGATCAGTACATAATCTGCCTCCTGGCCAGTCTTCATAAGGCTGCCCTTAAACCAGCAAACTATGAGAAACTCCAAGAGGTCATCCAAGACAAACATGAAAACCTGTCTCAATTCCTAGAGTGCCTAACAAATGCCCTCTTTACAGTACACCAATCTACACCCCCAAAACCCAGAGAGTAAACAACTCATGACTTACTTCTTTTCCCAGTTTCCCCAACATTAGGGTCAAGTGTAAGCAGTGGGAGAAGGGACCCCTAACTCCACAGGCACCAGTCTTGGTACTAGCCTTCAAGGTGTACCATTGGAGAGATGAAGAAACTGTAAACAGAAATACCAAATGTTGGCCAAGGCCAGTCAACCAACTTCAGGGACAGCCTGGAGTCTCTTGCCACCTAAAGCTTACGGACCATTAGGTTCCTGCTTTAAATGTGATTCAGAGAGGTACAGGGCCTAGGCCTGCCCTAATCCCAGCCATGACCAAAGTGCCATCAAGAGGGATGGTGGACTGTTGACTGTCACCACCACCCTCCTGGTGAGGGAAACATCAGAACCAGATCACCCTCCAGCCAACCTCTTAGACCTGGCCATTGACAATTGATGAGACCCAGGATCCCATGGCCCAACCACTGTCATCTCTAACAGGGAGTCCCAGGTAGTCATTACAGTATCAAGGTATCCTTCCTTTTGGACATGGGGCCATTTACTCGGTCCTGACAGTTTTGGGGACCCACCTCTCCTCATTTCCCTATCACTGGGGTAGGGGCAATACCAACCTCACCAGATCCCACCACTCAGTTCCAGTTTTAGGGGTATTTCTCTCACCCATTCCTTTCTGGTGTGCCAATGTGTACCATCCCCTAACAGGGAGGGATCTTCTAGCCAAAGTGGGAACCTCTATTTCCTTTGCTCCCCGCATTAGCCTGACCCCCAAGCTCACCAGCTGCCCTTCACCTCCCTCCTAGCCACTCAACATACCAATTCCCACACATCATTTTCTTTGCCAGTCTCCCAAGTACATCCCCACGTCGTAGATACCCCAAACCCCTCTGATGCCAAATACCATTCCCCTGTCATTAAATTATAGGAATCTTCCTGACCCATCACCCAAGCCCATACCCACTCTTCCTCAGAGCTTCAGGGAACTTAAGCCTATTATCTCTGATTTCCTAAGGGGGGAAAAAAACCCTTGACAACATCTTCTCCCTTTAGGACCCCTATTCTTGCAGTTAAAAAGCTCAACGGGACCCACCACCTGGCTCAAGACCTCTGGCCCATCAGTTCTGCAGTGGTCCCCACCATCTATCTTGTCATAGCTAATTCTTTTTTTTTTTTTTTTTTGGTTTTTCAAAACAGGGTTTCTCTGTGTAGCTCCAGTTGTTCTGGAACTCACTCTGTAGACCAGGCTGGCCTCGAACTCAGAAATCCACCTGCCTCTGCCTCCCAAGAGCTGGGATTACAGGCGTGCACTGCCACCACCCAGCATTATAGCTAATTCTTACACGCTCTTTTCACTAACCCCCTCAGGGATAGACTAACCATTACCACAACCTACAAAGCTATAGAAAACACCCAATCCAGTCCCTGGCAGTCCCCTCCATCAAAAAGGAGATTGTGTCATTCCTTCTAATATTCCTGGATCCTCTCCTCCTCACTCCTTGCCTTCCCTCGATATAAGGCAGCCCCTTCTCCCACTCATTTCCAAATCATTTCAGAAGCTCCAAGAGGTCCTAGTCTAGTCCTGACACTACAATACCCACAACCTAACCCATCCTTTCTCCCTTTATATAACAGAAAAAGAGATACCCTCGGGGTCTGTGGTGGTTTGAATATACTTGGCTCATAGGAAGTTGGCATTATTTGGAAGTAGAGCCTTGTTAGAGGAAGTGTGTCACTGTGGAGGTGGGACCTTGAGGTCTCATATACATGCTAGCCAGTGAGTGTGATTCAGGTCTTCTGGCTGCTTTTGGATCAAGACGTATAACTCTTGGCTAGTATCATGTCTGCCTGGTTGTTATCATGCTTCCCACCATGATGATAATGGACTGAACCTCTGAAACTGTAAGCCAGACCCAATTAAACACTGTCCTTTATAAGAGTTGTCTTGGTCATGGTGTCTCTTCACAGGCAATGAAACACTAAGGCAGGGTTCTAGGCTACCAACTGGAACCTTCCTTTGCACCCATGGCACACCTGTCAAAAAGGATTAGACCTTACCACCCAGGGCTGGGCACCCTGCATATGACTTTCACAGCTGCTGAGCTCCTTACTTAGTCCAAATGGGTCATCTACCACTATCTTCCCACACACCCAGCCTCACCTCCTACCGTATAAAGGCCTACAAACTCCACTTCTCTCTTGGGTTCTCTCTCCAGTTGGCACTAGAAGAAAATGTGGCACTTACTTTCCAATAATGCCCATCCCTCAACATCTAAATTCTTCTTCCCTGACCAAAACAGACAATTCCCCATCTCATTCTTGCACTGAAATCTTAAAGGAACTACTGCTCCATTCCTAGAACACACAGGAGGGCACACTGCCTCAGGCCATCTCTACCTGGTGTATAGATGGCCGCTCTGTTTTATACAATGGGGCCTGAAAAGCAGGCTATGCCATAGTGTCAGAGGCTGAGGCGGCTGACCTGAGGCACAGCCCTCCTGCCCACACCACTTATCAGCAGGATGAACTCATAGCTCTCACCTGTACCTTCCAAATGGCACATGGACCATCCCTAAACATCTACAGACTCTAGATATGCCTTTCACATCCTCCTGTCCCACACTGCCATCTGGGAAGAGCACAGACTGCTTTCAACAAAAGGAATCAGTAACAAGCTCAAACCAAATCATGGCCTCCCATTTCCCCAAGGCTATAGAAATTGTTCTCTGCTGGTCCCACAAGACTGAGAATTCCATCATCTCTAAGGGAAATAACTGAGGCAATGAGGTGGCTAGAGCTGCAGCCCCTGGAGGCTGGATCCATTTCACCCACCACAGGACATCCTTATGCTACAACCCACATCTCCACTATCACCTCCTGACACTCAACATTTTCTGTCCTATCTACTCCAGCCCTTTCGCCCTACTAGCCAAAGCTGTCTCACTTCAAGGCCCATCTGCAGCCCACCCCTGAGGATTTGCATTTCTTAAGGGCAATTACTACTATCTCTTATAAAATCTGTCAAATGTTAGACCCCCACTCCAGTTACTACACCCCTCTTTTCATACTCACCAGGTCAGAGGCTTCTCTCAGAACCTACTAGCAACCTTGTCCACATGCCCACAATCACACACACTAGGCTCCTCCTGGTCTTGGAGGACACCTTCTCAGGGTGGATAGAAGCATTCCCCACCAACAGAAAGGCTCAGACAGTCTCTGATCTCCTCCCCTGAGAAATCATTTCCCACCTCCCTACAGATGGCTATGGCCCTGAATTCATCTCCCATATTTCCCAAACCCTATCCAAAACCCTCAACATCCTTTGGCATTTCCATATTCCACACCATCCCTAGTCCTCAGGCAAGACAGAACAAACTAACCGCTCCTTAAAAACACTCTAGTCAACCCCTCATGTGAATTTCACCTCAGGGGGTAAAATTCCTACCACTGGCCCTTCCTTCTCATATAGGCTCTCAGCAAGTGACCTCATTTCATCTTGCCATTTGAACACAGGTATGGATGATCAGTTCTGACCCCTGGTCTTTCACCCAAACCCTCTCCTCTCCCAGATCACCTGTTCACCCTCTTACTTGGTCGTCTCTGCTCCTCCTACGGAAATGTACTGACCACTACCAACCCCGCCCATATGCCAACTTCTGCCTATCCCCTGGTGATCAGGACCTTCTCTCCCCTCCAGACCATCACCCTTCATCCCTTTCCCTTAAATGGCAGGGCCCCTTTGAGATAATTCTTGTAACCCCCAAGTTGCTAAACTTGAGGGCCTCCCTCAATGGACCCACCTATCCCACCTTCACTCCCCTGCCTCAAGACAACTTCCTTTCCTACATATCAGCCCCAGCAATCCCGCTCCCTTAAGTTTCAGAGACCACTAAGATCAGTTACCTTGTCCCCAGATCCAGAAGATTGAGGCTTCACCCTGGCAACTGTACTTGACTCTACTTAATTGGACATAGACATTTCCTCCAAGGCTGTAACCTCTTTAACATCCCCTCTCCTAAATAATACAAACCTATCATTTCATCTTCTCCCTCAGACTCGGAGCTCAGCCTACCAGCTTCTTGATGTCACCCAGCCTGATCACTTTGTGTTCATCCTGGGACTAACTCACACCTGTCCCTACAACCCCTGCCACAACCTCATCAAATGACCTCATCTCCCATTCGCCAATTGCCCCAAGTCCAGTGTTGCCACAGCTCCCTACTGCTTTAAGGCACGCAGGAAACATTGTATAGGGGCATTACATTTCTTGGACTCAACAAAAACCTAACTCTTGACATCCTACCTCAGCCCCAGGAGGATCACAAGTCTGAAGCCAGCCTAGACTACATAGTAGATTTCAGACCAGACTCAGCTACACAGCAAGACCTTATTTAAAAAAAAAAAAAAAAGTTTCCCAAAAGCTGGGGGTAAGTTGTCAGCCTGGTCCCCAGTAGGTGTGCTAAGAGACAGCTCTCTAAGAGGTAGGGCGGCTATTATAATTTGGAGGGCTGACTGAGAAGGAAGTTAATATTGTTCTCTTGGGACCCTAGTTAGATGGTTGCTATAAAAGTCCAGGATTGCCCCTTTCTGTTCTCCCGTCTTGCCACAGGGCCTCATCTACATTCGGCTGCTTCATGAGGATACTTCATGAGGTCTTTGCCAGAACAGAGCCAATGTCAAAGCAATGACACTGAACTTCCAAAACTACAAGCCTAAATTGTTTTTGGTTTTTAATTTATTTTATTTTATTTTTTTAGTTTTCATTTCTTTTTTTTTTAAGATTTATTATTATATATAAGTACACTGTAGCTGTCTTCAGACATACCAAAAGAGGGCATCAGATCTCATTATGGATGGTTGTGAGCCACCATGTGGTAGCTAGGATTTGAATCTGGACCTTCAGAAAAGCAGTCAGTGCTCTTAACCGCTGAGCCATCTCACCACCAGTTTTCATGTCTTAATACAAGGTCTCATGTAGCTGAGAGTGGCCTCAAATTTGCATTGTAGAACAATGAAAGATTAAACTCCCCGTCTCCTACCTCCACCAATAGTGTGCTATGATTATAGGCATGTAAAACCATGCCTGGTTAAATTTCTTTCCAAAAAATAAGCTTCCTTTAAAGGATTTCCCCTCCATTACATTTTATGTTATGAAGGAGGTGTGTGCATGCTGCAGTATGTATGTGGAGGTCACAAGATAAACTGCAGGAATCAATTCTCTCTTTCTATTGTGTGGGTCCTGGAAATCAAACTCAAGTCATCAGCATGGTGGAACGCTTCTTTCTTTACCCAGGAAGCCATCTTGCCAGTCTAAGCTTTGGTGTTTTGCCATAGTAACAGAAAATGTACTGATACAACTACTTTGGTTACTTTGTTCTGAAACTCAATCCAGTTTCTGCTACAAGAAGAAGTCTTTTCTGAGTGAAGACCTAAAGGATAGGACAGAGCCGGC
Source organism: Apodemus agrarius (assembly GCA_964023405.1). NCBI lineage: Eukaryota > Metazoa > Chordata > Mammalia > Rodentia > Muridae > Apodemus > Apodemus agrarius. Next base: position 25,080,669 of record OZ030021.1, read on the forward strand.
ACAGGGATATGTAGGGGAGAATTGCTGTACATCTCAAGGCTGGCGGGCTGGGTATACTCGAGAGACATGAGGAAGCCAAGGTAACTAGAGGACAGGGAATGGAAATCACCAAATTAAATTACAGTGGGAATGGTGAGGTAGAGCCCACATGGATGTGGTAGGCCAGGGAAGAGTTGATTCTTTATGTAAGAAGGAACATCAAAGGGTATTTTTCAGCATAGGAAGATATAGCAACAGGATCACTGGCCACTGTACTGAAAATTGACTGTTGTCAATAAAGGAAGAAAGAGGGCCAGATTGGAGTCTACCATAATAAGCGGGTAAGAGATGATGGTAGCTATTTAGAGTGATGAGAATCAGTCAAATCTGGGATGCATTTTGAAGGTAGTTTTCAGGATTTGCTGTCAGAAGTTCGAGAAAGAACAGAGAGTGGCTGCAAAACTTCCGCTGCGAATGACTGGCAGAGCGGAGAGTCGCCATTGATTGAAGTGGGGAGAGTTACAGGAACTCAGCGATAGAAACGATAAATTTTAAGTACTCACTCAAGTAGAAATTGTCTAGTAGGCAGAGAGATCTCGAGTTCAGAGAAGTCATGCTTAGAGATTTGAAGATAAATAAATAAATTGGGAGTCATCAGCATACAGGCTCACCAAGGGCACAGTATGAACAGGTAAAGGTAGAGGAAGTGCAAGGACGGGCCTGGAGACACTGTGGTTCTGTGAGAAACGGAAACTTCGATCAAAGGCAAAGTGGGAGCGTTCTCACTATATGTCTACTATAGCTATGGATTCTGTAAGTCTGAGTGCTTCTGATATGCATCGCATCTTTCTCTGGTCCCTTATAACTCTGCACCCTCACTCTGCTCCCATACTGCTCTACAGCTGGTGGTCATTACTAAACAATCATTACAGCCATCACCCACATGGAAAACCCTCTCCACTCCACTTCATCAAATTCCAGCTATTTTTAGGCCATAACTATTGTCCTATCTTCTGAAATGTACCTAGTACAATGACCTTCCTTTCCAAAACAGCCTTAGTGCTACAATGCCTATAACCAACCCTATAGCATTTGTGTCTATATGTTGCTTAACATCCTATATGGCTAGTGAACTTTACCTAAAACTAGAGAGGAGGAGGAGAGGGAAAGGGGGGAAGAAAGGGGGACAGAGAGGAGGAGGAAGAGGAAAGCAGCTCTCTCTGCACCATCATCCTCTCTCCCCTCAACCACAAGCTCAGCCACAGCCTCAGTTAGTTCTGCCACAAGTGAGGGCTCACAAATGGGGAGGCTTCAGTCAGCTCTGTTATCCAGACATCAAAAGGTGTATGTGGCAGGGGCCTTGTTTGTATCGCCCCTGTCTGTACAGTCATTCAATAACTGTTTACACACAAATAGGTTGATGACAATGTCTCTGTCCCTGGGGACATTACAGTCTCGACATAACAAGACAGTAAGGATACGTATTTTGCACTTGCTGCCCTGACTCATCAGAAGCTAGCTGTTTCCCAGTCAAACCAGAGCAATCCAGGGACTATAAAGTGACTGTATCCCAAGGTGTCTATGTATGCTTTCTCAGCAAAGCAGGCTGAGAAATACTCAAAACCTCATGTGTGCCTGATACATGTGCAGCTCTGAAAAGATGTTATCCACCCCCAAATCGGAAAATACAAGAGCTTCTACTTTTGTATACCCTTTCTAAGAACTTAGAGAATATATGAAAATATATACAAGAATGTTCACCGAAGAATTATTTACAAAGTAAAAAGCTGGAAGCTACCCACTATTAAAAATCAATAATCAATTCAGTATAATTTATGTTGAATTAAATGCCATATTCTTACTACACCCAGAAAATGCTCACCACAGACTTATTCATACACCAGAGGCTCTAACCTTCAAGAGTCTCTGCCTCGGGAAGGACAGAGGGCTTAGCTACGGTAATGGGTGACTTCTGCTGCTGCTGCAGAGCTCTGGAGTTTGAGTCCCAGCATTCATGTCCTCTACAACCACCTGTGACTCCAGCTCCAATCTGACACCTTCTACTGGCTTCTTCAGATAACCACACACAGATGATATGTGCACAAGTGTGAGTGCGCGCGCGCGCGCGCACACACACACACACACACACACACACACACAAATGAAAATAAATACATCTCTCTTGCTGTGTACTGGTGGGACACTTAATCCCAGCACTTGGAAGGCAAAGGCAGGTGGTGGATCTCTGAGTTAGAGAGCCTGGTCTACAGAATGAGTTTCAGGACAGCCAGGGCTACACAAAGAAACCCCATCTCAAAACAAACAAACAAACAAAAACAAACAAAAATCTCTCTCTAATACTCTTACACTATTGATGTGGGGCTGCTAGTCCATGGCCTGGGTCAGAGGACAACTTGCAGGAGCTGGTTCTCACCTTCCACCATATGGGTCCCAGGAACTGAACTCAGATTATCAGGCTTGCCACCAAGACCATTAACCTACTAAGCATTCTAGCCAGCCCTTGTTTTGCTATGCATTCATTCATTCATTCATTTAGAAATAGAATCTCATGTAACCCAGACTGGCCTGGAACTTATTACTTATTATGTAGCTGAGGATGGTCTTGAACTTCCAAATCCTTGCTGGTGCTGAGGCTTAAATCCAGGACTGTGCACATGAGAGACTCCAGCCCTCAGCTGAGTTCTGGCCCCGCCCCTGCTTTCTTCCGCTTTTCTTCTTTGCTCTCTTTCATTTTTTCTTTTCTATTCTTTTTCTTTTCTTTTCTTTTCCTCCTTTCTTTGTAAAACAGGATCTTGCTTTGTAGCCCAGGATGGCTAGGAGCTTACTATGTAGCTAGCCCAGGCTGCTCTCAGCTCATGAATGATCCTCTGGCAGCCTCCCAGGTACTAAGATCAGATGGACACCATCAGGCTTGGCTTAAACTGCTCTTCATCCATGGGAGGAAGGCAGCAGCCTCACAACAGTGAGCTCAGAATGGGAGCACGCTGGTAAACACACCAGAGCAACAGTGCCAGAATGCTCATCTTACAGCTGTACAGTAAGTAGGACTTGGGCAATTTCACTGTTGTTTTGTTAAGTTTCTCTTTGTGTTTTTCTGTTTTCTAAGTTTTCTGCTTTGAATACTTACTACTTTTTCCTCACTGGGGGTGGAAGAGAGTCATTTTAAGAAACAAACATATAAGAGCCAAGTTTTCAACTCTCTAGGTATCGAACTGCCAAGAGGCTCCCACTTCACGTATAAAATGCAAGAATCTTAAGACTCAGCCCCACCACAGCCCCCCTCACAGCTCCCCCCTTACCCCTCTGCCCTGCCCATATACCCCTACAGCCAAGACAGAGACAGAAGCAACTGGTGATTCTCCAGGACTATAGCTCCTAATGGGCAAGATCCTCAGATCCGTGGCTTTGAATTCTGATAGCCAGCACCCAGCTAATCATATACCCTAGTAGCAAATACACAGGGATGGAAAGAAGGTGCCCCAGACGGTGGGTATCACGGGCACAATGCTGCTGCCCACCACCTAGGATTGGACACATCATTCCTGCCTCCTAGGCATCACAAAGACCCACTAGAAGCTTAGACTAGATTAATGTTGACTCTGCAACACAGGATTCATCTTTTGCCTTTTTCTTGTTTTTCTCTCCCTCTTCTAAAAAGGTGATCTTGCCTTTCAGCTAGTATAATGTACTGCACTGAACCAGTGTGCCAGTCAGTCTGCAGAGAATCATTGAGAGAATGAATCTGAATAATAAAAACCAGAACAAGGCAATACCTTGGAGACAGCCTTGGTATAGCACTACAATTTAGAACCTCATTTTGCTGCCTAATGCAGTCGTTGGAGACATTAGCCTAATTTTTGCTAGGAGAGTCCAGCAACACAGCAGTACTAAACATGGACACAGAGGACTGTGTTCCGCTCATAGACAGAGTGTGAAAATGAAATTAAAAATACTTCACTCCTGTGCAGAGGAAAGCAAATTCCCACTCCCATCCCCCAAGTCACTGTCAACCATGTTTAGAATGAAAAACACAGTCATTCATATGGGCAGGAGCTCAGGGAAGGGAGGAGTCTCTTATGAATATCTGGAAAGTTAATTTCAAAGGACATTCAATAACTGCATCCCTATAACAGATAGTGTCATTACCAAATGAGACTTACTGCAGGGCCAGGAAGGCTCCAGAACCTGGAGTAAGTCAGTTAGCTGAGGCCAGAAATGGGAAGAAATCCTACAGAAGCCAATGTGGAGGAGAAAAATTCAGTTTGGAATGTCCGCTGTGCTGACCTAACCACACTCATGTGGCTGCAACAGGCACTTGCCAGTGGCTCTGCTGAAAAATACCACACCTGGTCCTGCAGCAAAGGAACTCACATATAGGGAGAACCCAATATCAGCAGCGACTCCCTCACATCCAGCACAGGGCCTCAATGACTTTGCCATGTCAACACCCTGAGAAGAACAAGGACACTGGAAATCAGACCCTGGGAGTGGCTGGTGGTAAGACTGTCACATTTTGTTTGAACAGGTTCCCAAGTGGGCCAAAGCATTCTGCTACACCGGCATTGCACTTACTACAACACGTGACGATCACACAAATACCTCCAGACTTCAGCTGTTAACATGAGTCCACCCATGAAGTCCCAAAGATAAAGGAAGCTGTCTAAGTACCGGAAGTCAATCCTGAGTAAAGAGAACCTGCTTGGAAGGGGAACAAAGGAAACAAAAAGGCGGATCCCCCAGACTCCACCCAAGAGGCATATGTGATAAAGGGAGCAGTATGGAGACGAAAGGCAGGGCTTGCCTTTCCTCCACACAGCACGCTTGCATGGTAGCCATCACCACCGTGTGGGCGAGGACTGAGTCACCGTATGAGTTTCCTCTCTCTAAACAACATTGGAAAGATTCCTCCATTGCAGGAAGAGAAAGTTGGGGGGAGAACGTGATGAGAACAAAGTGGTGGTCTGCAAGGGAAGAACACATTCAGCCTGTTAGAGGAGCCTCCACAAAAGACAGGGAACCCATTCTGAAAGGAACTGGATAGGTGGGGGTAGGGCAGCTGTGGCTTTGGAAGGAGGAAAAATACCACTGCTGTGAGACTGTATCATTGCAATGTGATAATTTCCCTCTAAGAAGCTAATCTTCCCATAACTATAAATCAATCTCTCACTGCAATTTTAGAAATATATTCCCTCCCCAACCTCTCCCCCTCCCCCAAAATCAGCTATTACCAGAAACTCTAATGTTCAGCACTAGAAGTATAATTAGGGGAGATTCTAAAGGGTGCCCTGAGGCAGGTCATTCAAGAACAGGGTAGACAGGAGTTATATACACTTAAGAAGCTCATTTAGGGAATGGGGTGTGCATAATGCATGCAGGCCCTGGAGTATGGACTCTCCCTCCCTACAGCCTGCTCTGAGGCAGGCTAGAAGTGGCAGCATTCATTAGCAGATGGCTGCCCCAGTGGCGATTGTGCATGCTCCAATGGCCGCCTCTTCCTGTCCACCCTTGAGCTCAGGCTCCACTCCCACAATGATCGGGGAGTGCTAGTAGACATTAACACCAAAGAACAGTGCCTCTCCCTGGGGAAAGTAAACATTTCCATCAGAAGGCAGAAGCCAGCAGAGGTGATTTTTCTCTGTGCTAGGAAAAGGAGCTGCAAACATAAAGTTGCTCATTCAAGAGAGACAGATGATCTCTGCAGGCCAGGCAGTGCCAAGCCGCCTGTAAAGGGTCTGCACATCCGTCAGCACAAGTGTCTGTGGGCGGCGGCGGAGGGGCGGGGTGGATAGCAGAGAGAACCATCTCAGGGCCCTGGCCTCAGAAGCCCAGGAGCCAGGTCAGTCAGTCTTCCTCCAGTGGGCTCCAACTTGAACAAAAACACAACAAAAGGGCTGGTTTTCAGTGGAGCCTCTCTTCTACCACAGGCGTTGCCAACTCCCCAGTCCCCACCCCAATCCTGTCCCATCCCAAAGCTCTGAATTCAGTTTGAGGAAGAGGGAAAGTGCATCTTGAGCTAGACCCTTCTCTCTCACCAGTATCCCCCTTTATCTTCCTTTTAGTCACATGTAACGAAAAGAGAAATAACAGCTCAGTAGTCTTATGCCTAAAATAACCAACACAGAAATAGAGTTTATAAACTCCCCCATAATACAATACATAATTCAGAGCCCAGTCATTTGTCATAGTACTGAGTAATCCACATGCATCCCAAGGGTCTGACTATAAAATCTGAAAATCAATAGCAGAAAGCAGAACACCTCAGCTACTCAGTTAAAATACAAAGAACAGTTTTTAGCATTGATTTTTTTTTTAACTTAGAAAATATGAGCTGCTATTGGTAAATACTTGTAAGGGAGTTGCAGGCTAGAACAGAAATATATATTCCATACCCCCCTGACAGCTAACTTCAAAGAAAAATAAAAGGTAAAAGACTCACATTCTCCCAATGATAATAATGGCATTCTTCTACACACCCTGCGATTAGTGTGACAGAGATGGCCACATCAGTCTTAAGAAGAGCACATGCAGCTTCAGCACACAAGAAAAGCAACAAAACACCTCCTTTGTGCAAGAGCAAGGAACTTAAAACAGGAAAGAAAATAATAAATTACTGCAAAGCTGGGTTTGAACTTATCGTTCTTTTTTCTGGATGATCAAACAGTGAGCGTGGGGTTGGAGCTGCAATCTGCAAACACATTGCCATAGTGACTGGGTGCTCAGATAGAGGGATAAAACAGGCAGAATTTAAATTATATCAAGGAACTGAGACGAGTGCCCTGATCACTCCGATTTGCAGAGTTCTAATACTAAATGAACACCCTCCTCACCAGCTGATGTATGGCACTGCTACCAGATCAGACTGAGGTGTATGCCTGATATCTGACCAATCACCTGCATAGAGTAGCCATCTCCTAAGGATACTGGAGATGCACAGGCACAAGAGGCTGGTAATGGCCCTTTACTAAGAGCCCTCACTCTGCCATAGGGAATGAGATGGAATCAGATGTCCTTTGCTATACTAGGGACAGGGCTTCACTATGGTCAGTTCCTTCTTTACCAAATAGGTCCCTAGATATGTACTTATTGTACTTTACCTTTTTATTTTGAAGTAATTTCAGACTTCCAGAAAAGTAGCAGGAAAAAATAAGGTAGAGTTATCACATACCCTTCATTTGATTCCCCTAATAGTTATAGCTTATATAACTATAAATCAATTACCAAAAATAAGAAATTAGCACTGATAAAGCAGTACAAAGCTATGATTTCACCAACTGTCCACATTTTTCCTGTCCCAGAATGTAATCTAAGATATGACACTGTATTTGATTTTCTTGTCTTCTTAGCATCCTCCAGCCTCTGACAGTTCTCAGTGTCTGCCACTTTGTAAAATTTCTATTTATTCACATGTGTATGTGTCTGTGTGAATGTATGCCTCTCCATGTGTGCAGCTGGACATGCCTATAGATGCACATTTGTCAGAAGACAGTACTGGATCCCGTAGAACTGGAGTTACAGACATCTGTGGGATGCCCGGCTTGTCATGTGGGTGATGGGATCTGAACTCAAGTCCTCATGATGTTAGCATGTTTCCTAACGCTGGGCCATCTCTTCAGCCCCATCTTCACACCTCTCCTCCCTCCCTTCCCTTCCTCCGCCTTCCCCTCCCTTCCCCCTCATTGTTTTGTTTCTGAGATAGTATCTCACTATGTAGCCCTGGCTGTCCAGGAACTCAGTGTGTAGACCTGGCTGACCTCAAACTGCCTGCCTCTGCCTCCCAGTGCTGGGATTAAAGGTGGATGCCACTACACCTTCCTCACATTTGATATTCTTTACCTACACGCCTCAGTGACTGTCCTGCTTGACTTGAAGAGTACTGGTCGGCTGTTTTCAGATTATACCCTGGAATCTGTTACTATACAGTGTTGAACCAGGCAAGTGCTGTACCAATGAACATTCAGCTCTTGACTCAATTCTGATTTGTCTAATATCTACCCAATTTTAATATAATAGAAGAGAAATTAATATTTATTTTGGAAAGATTAAGTACTTACTATAATGCCATATTCATTTTATTTTCTTAATAAATGTTAGTTGATTTTTAACTATTTTATAGATGGGCATTTTTCTATTAAAAGAATATATTTATTTTTCTGTGTATGTGGGGGGGGGTAAATGAGTTTGTATGTATCACACACATACAGGTGCCCACAGAAGCAAGAAGAGGGTGTAGGATACCCTCAAAATGGAGTTGCAGGAGGTTCTGAGCTACCTGATGTGGGTGCTGGGAACTGAACTTGGGTTTTCTGCATGATCAGTAAGTGTTCTTAACTGCTGAGCAATCTCTCCTCTTCTACCACCAAACTCTTTTTTAATGAGAAAATATTTCATTATATATTAGATTAAATCTTGGTGAATTAAGTAACTTGCCCAAGGCTACACAGCTATAAAAAAGACTCAGGTCAAAGTATAGACCCAGGCAGCTGTGACATTCAGGGACCTCAACAACCACCAAGTGCCAGATCTCCCGGGCTCCGCCCTCTGCTCACCCTTCTCTAGAGAGCTTGAAGAATTAACTGAGGGGGGGGCATTGTTAGCCTTGTTTTTCTTTTCCAAAGGAGACAAAATTCATTTTAGTTTTAGTCTTCACAACCAGAAGGCTTCTTTTTCTTAATAAGAAGGGGATTGATAGTCTAGGACAAAAAGGCTGTTCTCCAGGGACCTCACTCTGGACTGGCTTAAGTCAGAGGAAATATAATGATCATGAAGGCATATTTAATTCAAGAGAACTCTTATATTTTATAAGACCTTTGCAAATAATGTAGAGCCGGGAAGTCTCAGGGTTTAAAACTGAAATACACGTAACAGGCTCTTGGGGCTCTGCAGGGAACCATGGTTCCGTTCCCAGTATCCACCTTGGGCAGAACATAACCTCCTGACCTTGTGTCAGGAGATCTGACACCTATTTCTAGCCTGCCCAGGCATTTGTATGCACACGCTGCACATACATATAGTCAGGCATATACTTGTACACATGTAATTAAAACATAACTCTGTTTTAAAAGAAACTAACCCCCTGGGATTGCTGGTTCCCTGTGTCATGCCCAGAATATCTAATGATAGGCAACCAGACTCATGCGCCCTCTTCAGCCTGAGGCTCTTCCAGGATGAGCACATACCATTGGTACAGCACAGCAGATATACATCAAGGGACCTGACCACAGGAGACAGACTAGGAAATACTCCAGCTGCACTTCAAGATTTGTCTTTAATGCTATGACTTTAGATCACTCAGTTCCACAGACTTGATTTTCCCCAAATCCCCTCTCTGGCAATGCTAATGTGTTTCTCCTCTCATTCTGACTGATCGGTGAGATGCATGGCTGGAAGGACTGGCTTTGGAAGTCATCTCTTTGATGCTAACAGAAGTGAGAAAATATTCCCTCAGCTACACACATTCCATCTATCCATCCCTGCCACCTGCCACTCAGCTGCAAGTGGAGGCCTTTACAGCAGGGCAGGAAAGGAGACAACAAAGGCGGGCAATGAGGGGAAAGGAAGACAAGCTGAGGGCGTGAAAACCAGAGGGGGCTAGGGCGATGGCTCACTGGATAAAGTTCTTGTTGCACAAGTATGAGGTCTGAGTTCAGACCCCCGACCCCTCAGGAAAAGAAATAATGAATGATGACGTCTATAATCCCAGTGCTATAGTCCCAAAGACAAGCAGACTCCTAGAGCCCACTGGCAGCCTAGGCACTAGTGAGCGCCATGTTCTAAGAGACCTGAGGGTGAGCACTTGTTACCCAGCATGAGGTCCTGAGCTCGGATGGCCGGCAGCCACGGGCACGGCTGTGTAAGCCTTTACCTCCACAACTTGGAGGCACGCACAAGAATGTTGCTGGGGCTTGCCGGCCACCAGCCTAATTCCAGGTTCGCTGAGACCCTGTCTCAAGAGAGTAAGGTCCAGAGTGGCTGAGCATGACACCAGACATCCTCTGGCCTCCACATACACACCAAACACTCACGCGCACGTACTTACGTGTACGTACACAGACACACACACACACAATGAAGGGAGGACACACATCCCTAAACCTGTGCAGACACACATACCATATGCACACAAACAAAAAATAGGGAGGAAAAAAAGGAACATTTTGTCCTGTAACTATGAAACCAAAACACTGACTGGCTTAATCACAGTCAGATAAAGTTTTAAAATAGGCAGGCAAAGTCCTAGATTTGAAGCCAAACAACTCTAATCGCCCTGCAAAGAGAGCCACCTACTCCACCATGTTTGGGGTCATCTGGATCTAACCCCAAGATCTAATCTAGAAAACAAAGGACAGCCAGCCTGAAGAGCATCACGGAGTCTCGGCTACCTGAGTAGTTGCTCCCGTCATACCCACAGCCTCCTAATGTCACATCACATTGTCCTCGCGTGGTCCTCAGCAGATATTGTTTTAGGTTATCGCTCCACTGCCTTTGTTTGTTTGTTTTGTTTACTTGCTTGTTGCTTTGAGACAGTCTCATTTGGTCCAGGCTGGCCGTGGGCTCCAGCTCATTAAAATAGCTGAGAGTGAACAACGGACACAAAGGAACTTAGCATAGGGAGGAAACCAAGGAAAAAAGCAAAGAAAGTTTTCTTCTCTACCCACTTACTAGACTAAAATTCCTGTATCTTCTTAACTCTCAGCTCCTGTCGAAGCAGAGCTGGCCAAAGCTGGAGACAGAGAACCCAGAGAAGGGAATGAAGATGTTCTGGGAACATGAGGCTGCTGCTAGGCCCGGGAGATTTCTATCTTCCCACACTCCCGGGGTAGGGACAGACTGTTATACATATACCCTATTACTATTCATAACACTCACCTCTGCCCGATAAACTAATTACGGCCACAAATAATCAAATTTCAAATTTTTTAATCCAAGGAAATAGTTCCCATCTTCTAAACAACACCATTACACAAAATATAAACATACTTCTCTGGGAATTTAAAAATATTAAATAAAATTCAATTTTTGGTTTGCCCAAATTAACATAGTATGGGAAATAAAAGAATATTGGCAGAAGTGAGTTTATGAGCAACAACAATGAAAGTCTTGACATACGTAAAAGCACAAGCCGAGCCAACAGTGGGCTCACAGACAGCCGCAGCACAGACGGGCCTGCTCCACTGCCACTCTTTCTAGGCGTAGTGGAAAAGCAGCGGCGAGCAGGGTGCAGATGCCACTCTGACAAGCCACTGTCAAGGTTCTCACAGTATCCCAGGATGCCTCCTGTTTTCAGAAAAGGGATGGTCAGTGCTAGCTCACAGAAGGTCTTAGAGCTCTCCAGCCTGCCTGCCTCTGCCTCCTGAGTGCTGGAATTAAAGATGTTGCCACCACTGCACCACCCAGCCTGAATTTTAAATCCATTTGTATTAAATCTTTCCCAGCACATACCAAAATCTCTCTTCAATATGCATCAATGGCTCTGCCTTTGGGAAGTCTTCCCTTCAAGGACTATTACCACAGAGCCACATCCTTGTCTAGGGGTCGGGCCTCCCTACAGCATAAGTTCATAGAGGCAAGTCTCCGCTATGCCTTCCATGTGTTCTGTAAAAACTAAGCATGCAAGAAGTTCTACAAAAGGGTCTCTTGTTCTACCTCCAGGCCAGCCCTTGAGAGCTATTCTAAGCCCTGCATACCTTGGAGATGGTTCAAGCTATCTCACCAGAATGGTGAGGCCAACTCCAGAGAAAGAAGGGCAGTTAGAGCTACACAGAATTTCTGAACTGAAGCAGAGTCCTTGGCATGAAGGCTGACTCTGGTATTGACAGCTAGTTCTTGGTAGTCCCTGCTCAGTCTAAGGTTTTCATGTCACCCATTTTGGGAGTTGACCTTTAAAAGCTAAGGCTGTGCCACTCTCATGAACACTCTTGATTAAACCTTGGGGAGAGCAGGTGGATGAAAGCGGAGGAAGGGAGGGGAAGGGCGTGGCGTCAGCAGTAAGCATACTCACACTTGTTAATCAGAGGCTGGCCAGCAGCTGCTGTCTATCGCACTCCGGCCCACAGACCGCCCTGGACCCCAGCCTGCCCTATCTAGGTAATAAAGCCAAGTCCTGGACAAACATGTTCTGTTGGCACTGTAGAGCTCAGCCAGCAGTACAGAGTGCCCTCAGACTTGGCAGCACCTGCCATGGAAGTAGCAAGTCTTGTTGTCTGGGCCTCAGCCTGTTCGGTTCGGGGTGGGGCTCTATCTGGTTGCTGAGGGGCAGGATAGCCCGTTCAGGTAGGCTGGAGAAGAACCTTACTATTGAGAGAAATGAGACCTCTCTGAAATGAAGAAATCTAAAATGCCCTCAGAGAGTCTTCTGCGACCTTCACATGTGTCCACTCGCCACGCTCTTCTCCTACTGTAGGGTCATTTGTCAGCCTCCAGGAGCCTGGCATCTCGTCTTCCTTAAGACGTCCTGATGAACCAGGGCAGCTCTGTGCACACCCACCTCCATGGCCCACATCCACTGCCACCACGTGCCATGGCTGCTTTGATAGCCAGGGTTCAGAATTTCTTACCTCTGAGCTTTCTGGTCATTGAAATCAGTTTAACAAGAATCCAAATGTCTTTTGGGGTATTGATAATACTGAAATATTATTTTATGTTGTTCTTCTGTATTAAAAAGCTGGCTCTGGGATTGTAAAGTTTCTGACTTTGCAGTAGGTGGTGGGGAAAAGAAAGGCAGAACAACTAAAACCAATTAGACTATTGATTTCATTTAACTGCCTAAATTTTTGCTAGGATATAAACTTTATCTGGAGATTTTAAGATTATAATATGAATTTTCTGTACCTTGAGATTTGTAAGTTTATCAAGTACGGCTAAAATCTGTAAAATTGCCAGGTGGTGATGGTTGTGAAAACCTTTAATCTTAGTACTTACAAGAGGCAGGAGGATTTCTGAGTTTGAGGGCAGCCTGGTCTACAAATTAAGTTCCAGGACAGCCAGTGTTACACAGAAAAACTGGGTCTCAAAATACAAAAAACAAAAACTGTTTAATGAAAAAGCTTTCTATGACAGACAGAAATGCTAGCTCCTCTTTGTGACCCTAAGGTCTCCAGGGAGGATGATAGGGCACAAACCTTACCAGCAGACCACTGGGCCAAGCTGCCACACGGCATGGCAGCTTCCGGGGCCTGCCCACACTGTGGGCACCGTTGGGTTGACTGCTCTAGTCTCCCTCACCAGAGAGGGCCAGTTTTGCCAAGTCCTTCCTCCACAGTTAAGTCTCTCAGACTCTTGGTTTCTGGCAGCCAAAGGCCAATGGCACCCTGTGCAGCAGCTAAAGATGTAACGCTGCCCTGTGAGACAGCCAAGGACCTACGACCTCCACCCCCAATGAAGACTACACGGGAACCTAGAGTAACTGTCCAGATAGCTGGTACGTCTGTCACTTTAATTATACAGAGGCCATTTGGATTATACTTGCTGCTATAATTTATCTTCTCAGATCTCTGATGGGACTGAAGGCTAACCATAGCTCTGTCTTTTCGAGAGCTCCTAGGTCTCCTGTTGAGAAAGACACAAACTGTTTATTTCACACCAAAAGATAAACTCACAAAATGGGTTTCAGTATAACTTTTACTAATTTTTTAAAGTAACTTTCACTCCAAACACTACTCTCAATAACCAACTGCTTAAATGTGTCTAATGAAAACTAACTGGATACAAAAATTAAAATTTAAATAAACTATAAGTCTAAAAATATGTATTAACATCTTAATCTATAAAAGCCTAAAGTTATGAAGATCTAAGACAATAATTTAAGATAAACACAAATTATAAAGATATAAAAATGATTTTTAAAATGAGAGATATTTCAGATTTCTTTCCCCCTCTATGTTATTGTTTTACTAAGATTTCAAAAGGTCAAAGTGTTACCATTAATCAATGACGGTCTGAGAAGCTGGTAAAGCACTGACTACTATTATGAGTAACAAGCTCAAGTGGTTGTTTTCTAAATACAGAATTAAAGATGCTTCTCATCATGCTAAGAGCACCTCTGTCCAATCTATAATCCCAGCCTTCTAGACAGAAAGTAAGTTCATGCTTTTTGACCCAAAGCCATAGCTTTTGCTATGACTTGAAGGCACGAGTTTATCCCAACTGTTTTACAATGGCTGTTAGCTGCTTTTTCTACAATATGGATTTCAGTACAGCTTACAAACAATGGTAATGTAAGCTCCCAGGAATCAAAGTCATTAAAACTTAGATCCACCTCTCACAGGTCAAACGGGCCACAGATAAGCACTCCTGTCAATCAACAGCCTAAGCTCGCCTGCCTATTGCCTGTTCCTGAGAGGGAAGCTCCAAATATAAAAATTTCCTTTAAGTTTTTAGACTTCTGTCCCTGCTTTCTCTCTCCCTCTCCCTCTTTCCTTCACCTCCTCCCCTCCCCCTCTCTGCAGAGTTCCACTCAGCTGGTAGACACCATGCAGAAAACAGCTGCAGACTACACAACCTGCACCAAAAGAGATCTACAACACTCCAGCCCAGGTAGTTCTACAAAATGGGAAAAGCCTTGACTTACTGAAACTGATGTACTGATGGATAGTCATTGCCCTAATTCTCTCTCAGCCTTTGACTAACATCCCAGCCTTCCTGGGCCTTACAATCACGTCCTAATTTCACCAGAAAGAAGCCACAGAAGACCACACATTGTCCCTTATCCTCAACAAAAGGCTAAAATATTAGACCAAAAGGAAACTCCCTGGCAAGGGGGACAAAATGGCTACTTATAGTACCTGTTGGCATACCAAGATTATATGGCCTTAAAATTTTTATTCTTTCTGTGCTAACCAAACAGATATAAATGATTGGACCATGCATCTTTTATATTCTTGGTTGTTTGGGGTTTTTTTTTTTTGTTTTGTTTTGTTTTGTTTTCTGAGACAGGGTTTTTCTATGTAGCCCTGGCTGTCCTGGTACTCACTCTGTAGACCAGGCTGGCCTCGAACTCAGAAATCCACCTGCCTCTGCCTCCCAAATGCTGGGATTACAGGCGTGCGCCGCCACCACGCCCGGCTCAGGCCATGCATCTTTTAACACATTACAAATTTCCTTCCCCTCCTAGATTAAGAATGCTAAGACCTTATCAAGGATTAGACAGGGGCATATAAGACAAGGTGTAATGCTGAACCAGCCTGGCTCCATCTTGGGCCTGAAAGTCATCTTATAGTAAAGACAAACTATTCCTGTTTATGATTAAACCCCTGTTTCTCAAGGATTGGGCTCCACCCCACCTGTAATCTTAACTACAAATGTTTCTGTTCTGCCTGTTTCAGGAAATGGCAAGCCTTTTATTTCACAAAGTTATTATGACCACCTTGTAATGAGCATGTCATTATGAGCACCTTGTTATGACCACCTTGTCATTGTTTCAGGAAGTTATGATCAACTTGTTATACTTAGGTTCTGGTTTCTGCAACCCCACCTATTTGCCTGCCAAATTCCCCATTTGGAAACCCCCAACTCCTGAAGTATGAAAACCCGTATCTTCTCCGTCTAATGCTGATCTCCTGGTCTCTGCCTTTAAGGAGAGACAGGCCATGTGCACACATTTTTAAAAACTTGCTTTGGTTTGAGCATGACTTGGGTCAGTGGTGGCTCTCCTTGTCCCATCTGACAAACCTGCATTACCAAGGAGCAAAGCAGATGCTCAAGATAATTAATGCTTAACAAAGGCTGGGCACCTCTGGGACAGACCAAAGGCTGGGGAGGCAACAGGATTAGAGGGAGGAAAACAGAAATATAGCTAGAAAACAAGTAAGCTCTATTTTCAGGGAATCCCTAGAAGACTTAAAAGGTCCTACATTAAGAAAGAAGGCACTGTACATGAATGAACCAAAGATTAGCTCTGAATATCTCTTCTTGAAAAGTTGCTGGGTGTGGCAACTTGAGCTAAAAAGTAGAGCCAGGTGTTAATTCCAGCACTTGTGAGGCAGAGGCAGGTAGATCTGAGTTACAGGCCAGCCTGTTCTACATAGCGAGTTCTGGACCAGCCAAGGCTACATGGTGAGACCCTGTATGAGTGTGCCATTACCTCCTGGTGGCAATCAAGAAGTCCCAGACCTGCACTCTGAAAAGCTATAATATTTAGGCATGGACTGCCTCTAGGCTTCTGCTAGGCTCCCACTCACGAATGCCCCGTGTCCTGGGTGCATACACGGTTCTGGTGTGGGGCAAATTCAACGGGAATGCTGAAGCTTTTGGGGGCATCCTGGAGACCAGGGTAAAGGTGATCCTGTCCTAGGAGAGGACAGTCTTCTGCCTCTCAGGTCGCAGAAGCACCAGAAGCTTCGACCCTCAGTCTCACCTCAATCACATCACAAATCAGATCTTCCTCTGCCCTGCACCCCTCAGCCAGTGCTTCTAAAATGTATGGGATGTCCCTAAGTGACAGAGACTTTATTATTCACAACCAGTGCCTTTCAACCACACCAGAATTTATGTTAATATGTGACTGTTGGCAGGGATGCTCATGGGGATCAGCATGGAGCCTGGTCACCAGAAAGACTGCTTCATGATTACAGGGTTGGGATTGTTTTGTTTGTTTGTTTGTTTTTGTTTTGGGAGGGACAGGTTTCTCTGTATACCCTGGCTGTCCTGGAACTCACTCTGTAGACCATGCTGGCCTCGAACTCAGAAATCCACCTGCCTCTGCCTCCCAAGTGCTGGGATTGCAGGCGTATGCCACCACCGCCCGGCCAGAGTTGGGATTTTTAAGACCCATCCTCTATCTCTGGGGAGTGCAGGGGGACTGGAGGTTGATCACTTGTGGCCAATGCTTGGCATCAATCGTGCCTACCCATTAAGGGTCCTGAACAAAAGGCGTTGGGGCAACTCCTGATGCCATTTGAACTGCAGGACGAGGGAGCTGGGAAGGCTGACCTCCATGTCTGCCCCTCTTCCTCTTAGCTGCTCCTCAGTTGCATTACTGACACCAAAAGATATACCTAAGTAGTGTGTTCTGAGTTCTGAGTTTAGTTAATTATCAAAATTATCAAACCTACAAAAAGGGTGTGAGAATCTTGGGTAGTGAGAGGTACGGTAGCCCAAGATTTGGAAGTGGCTTCTGGAACGGGGGCAGTGATAGGGGAAACTGAGCCTTTAACTGTGGGATCTGATACCAATCCTTAGCAAACAGTATTCGAACTGAACTGATTTCTGGGACATACCAGTGGTGTCACAGAAATAACAAACCACACAAGGCCCTCTGAGGCTGCAAAGCATCAGAAGCTCCAAGAGGAGCAGCCTTGTCACCCAGACTAGGGCAGGAGCTCCTTCAGACAGACGTCCAGAGCCTGCAGGAAATCAGGCTCCTCTCTTAAATACTTGAAACCAGAGTAGTTGGTCTATAAATGACGATTTTAAAATTCAATCCCGTTACTGCTCGTGCAGTCTGAGACAGTCTGACCAGATGGCCGGCATCGCTCTCATCAGTTGATGATTTACATTTTTTTCTCTTTCCTACCCCTCACATGAGTGTGTTCTTGCACAGGCTTCCTGCATGCCCCCATGGACTGGGCTCTAACGCCAATATTTCAGGGATTCTCACAGCTGCCTTGAAGTCAGATTGGGTCAATAAGAAGCCTGGGATTGAGAGTGGCTGTGCTCTCTTGAGCCCAGAGGGGCTGAAGGGCAGCACTGGCAAAGAGGAAGGACAGGGTGGCCATTGTCCAGTGTCCTCACCTCCACTTCTCCTTCAAGTCACCAAAGGGAGCAAAAGTACATTTTTTAATGACAACATATTGAATATGTTCTGTATGTCAGGCCCCTTAAGAAACAGCTTACACATACACACACACACACACACACACACACACACTCACTCACACTCATATTCATACACACATTCATTCTTACACACACACAAAAACTCATACCTTACATTCACACACTCATACACACTCACATTTACACACACACACACACACACACACACACACTTACTTTGCAATATCATTTCTGTGTAGTTCTTATTTCCATTTCTATTTTCAGGTGGGATTTTTAGAGATTCTAAGCAACCTGAGTGCCCACAGCTCAAAGAGAGCCACAGTCAGGTCCAGCATCATAAAACTGCCCCAGCTAACATCCCCACAGACTCCTCAGCACAAAAGGAGGCCTGGTCTTGCCACACCAATGGCCTTTTGTTGTTTCTGTAGTTTCTGTGAACCTATAAGCTACAAGGCACAAAGAGTTCATGTCCAGTTTGTTCCTTAGGAAGACATCGTGGCACAGTTTTTAAGCTTGGCTTAAGGTGTCTGAATTTTGACACTACTGCTTATTAGTTGCTTGTCTGAGTAATCTCCTCGTGCTGCAAATGAGTTTTGTCTGTAAAAGTTAGGATAGCTATAGCAACTGCCCTCAAAGAGTACCTGGCAGAGTCAATGCTTAGTAAATGTGAGCTATTTATCTCTGGCACAAGGTAGGATCTCAGAAAATGCTCAGGGAAGATAAAGCCAGAGAGTCTGGCTATAATCGGTGTCCCATAATAACAAGTGCATGGGCACAAAATTCTGGAATCCAGGAGTGCTCAGCTCCAGGACAAATGTCTCAGTTCCCTGCCCAGAACCAAGAGGCCCTGCCAGCACAGCTTTCCCTGCTCGCTTATGAACACTGACGCTGAAGCCACCCACAAATGCTTGCTGTGGCTCTGTTAGGTGAGGCAGATCCCAAAATAAACCAAAGAAAGGGAGATAGGAAAATCTCTTCCAGGAACAAGCAACTCCCAGTGACGATACTGACAGTAATAACGGTGGCAGGCAGACTCCAGGGGTGAGACCTGTAGCGGTCTCAGTGCTGTGTGGCTGAATCCAAGTTCCTACCTGGCCCAGTGGGAAGACCTAAAAAGTCACATGTGCCAGGATGCGGCAGGCAGTCTGGCAATCTGCCTTCCAATAAGCCTAGCCCATAACCCAAACAGCCCATATACCCTAGTAATCTTCCCTTTGAGGCAAAAGGAAATCAGAGGTACAGCCTTCCCATCAAAGACCAAAGTCCTTTCAAGGGCAGAACTGGTTGGCTGAGATAGAGTCAACAACTATTTCTATCAACTTACACTTGTCTTCAACACCCCCAAACAGTGCCCACCATGCTCCCATGTCTGCCTCTGGCTCTCAAGCAGGAAACACTGTACTAAACATTGTCTGTGCTCATCCCTGCTCCCTCATCAAAACTGCTATTGAAAGAGGAAGGGAGAGCATCGGATAGCCATGGTATTCTTTCCTTCACATCCTAAGTCCCCTTCCTCAGGTAAGATCACCAGGAAAAGAAGGCTGCATGTTCTTGCACCCTCAGTAGTGTCCAGTTCCACAAGTGGACTAAAGATGTGCACAAGCGGGGACTTCACCTCTGAAAACCTCAATATCTAAACCAAGTTATACACTGGGTAGAGGACTTTAGCCTTTGCAGCAGCTATAAGAGAATTTTGTTCAGAAGAGTCTACAAGGCGCTCTTGAGAAACTACAAGCTAGAGGGTGTTGTCTGAGGAGCATCAGCTCCACGTAAGATGAGTGCTTCCCTCTAGCTCCCAGCTCCTTCAGAGCCGGCTCCTCACTTAGTCTCTGGCTCTTCATCCCAAAGAATACACGCAGGGGCTCTTGAGCCACCAGCAGCAGTGCCACTGCCACAGGGCTAGGACAGTTCAAGGTCTGAAATCCGAGAGCTGTTCTGCCTGCAGTGTAGACCAAGGGCTTGACGGAACTACTGACCTAGCCAGAGAGGCAGAAGTAGAAGTAGGAGCCCAGAACATCAGCCTCCGTCGACTCCACAGCTTGCCAGTTTACAAGACTACCAGCAACCCCACCTAAAGCCAGAGGACCATAGCCGCACCGTCTACCTCCAAACTCCTCAGAGTCTCTCCAAGCTATTCCTCAAAGACAGAATTCTGTTCTCGGGGAAGCTGGGAGAGGACAGGCAGAGCTGGACCTGCTGAATCCGGTCCGTGTTATACCTCTGTTCTCGAACTTCCCTCTGCTGAAGCCACGTGCTCTCACTTGGCGTCCTCGGGGCTTCAGTCGTGTGAAGCAGCGCCTACCCACATGCAAGCCGAGCAGGAGGGCTGCTGCTGCTGGCACAGCAGTGCTCTCGCTGGCAGCACAGCAGCACGGGGGCCGTGAGGACATGGTGATGAATATCAGCAAGGACCCGAGAAGCTGTGCGATGGCTGCTGCCAGAACCTGCCTTCCACTTAGCGCCGACACAGCACACACGCTGCCTGCACCTCAGGACAGGCTCGGCGTTGGCAGAGCAGGCTCCAGCCAAGGAGCTGTAGCAGGGAAGGAGAAGTGAGAAGACAGCGAGCAAGCGATCAAGGCTCTGAGGCCCATGACATCTGACACCCGGTGAAGAGCATAAGTCATCTAACCTTTTGAGCCTCAGCATCTCCATGAAAGAGAAAGAGTGTAATAATTCTCTTCCTGTGGAAACTGACCAACATGGTATGCCTGAGGAACTTCGCAGTGGGCATGAATATAGCAAACATTTCACAGCTGCAGACCATTGCCATTACCACTCAGGGTCATAAGTGGGTTAGGAAGTTGTTGCCTCTGAAGATGCCTCGGTTACATCAGGCAAGGACCAGCCCTTTTTTTCTTGGCACAAGTTCCTTTAACCGAACATTTGGGCCCAGCCCCAGTGCTCAGGACTCTCCCATGAACACTATTTCAGCAGCATTGAGCCAAGCAGCAGAGCCCAAAATAGCATTTGCAGAGCAAGGCACATGTCATTGAATCTCCTGTGCTTCACAACGTTCTCCATCACTTACTCAGAAAGCATGGCCACCCACCACAGACCTCCCTCTCACACACCACACACTGCTCTGCTGGAGAATGGAGGTCCCCAAACCCCATGGCACTGTGGCTACCACTGTGATGGCCACCATGAGAATGCCTGCTCCCAATCTTCTAGAGCAAAGGGCATTTGTGGTTTTACTTCAGAGTTTCTAAGGAGCAGCAAGCCGCGTACCTGGCTGAAGAGTCTGCCACTCTGGGGCTGGGTGGATCACCTCCAGGACCTCCGTGTCCAGCCCCTCCTCTCCCCTGCTCTCCTTTGGATCTGATTCCTTGTGGATGCTCTTCTCTGGGTTGGTGAGCGCAAAATTATTCTGAGAAAAGAAAATAGTGCATGAGCCACCACTACAAGGAGGAGGAAGCAGTTTGAGGTAATACACTCTCTCTCCCTGTATGCCCCTCCTCATCTTCAGCCACATCTCAACACCTGCAATTCCTCTTACAAGATCAGCCTCAGAACTAGCACATGAGGCAAAATGGTTAAATGAACACAGCATATTTTCAGGTATATACGGTATTTTTGTACATGTACAGAAATTCCTCCAGAAGATTCCACATTCTCTTGAAGGGGTTAAAGAAAATACTAGGAAGAGAGTTGGCACGGTTTTTACTTTCTACTTAACTGCTTGAAGTAAACAGGCTGGTGGCTGAGTTCTAATTGATTCCCAAGTAGTCTGGCAAATCCCCCAGAGATCAATAGGGCATAAATGTTCTGAAACATTCCAAACCATGGAGTAAAAATTACAAGTGGGAATGTGGGATTCCAACTGGGCTGAGGCAAGAACATATCCCAGTTGGAAACTGCTCACCAGACTTGCTTCTCCCTACACCATGGACGTCGAGGAGGAGGCTGGAGTCCATGAAGCACTCTGAGCTTAGGAGGCTGGGAACATGAACACCAAGTGCTGTTCATTGCTTCCCCCAGTTGTTTAATGATTGTCTTCATTTGATGTGTATTCGAGCCTGGCGAAGCTGCCTTTGGGATAGGAGGGGCCACCCCAGCCCGACCCTTCCCCTCATTACTCTGCATCCGCTGCCCAGCTCCTACCCCAGTACTGTATCTCTCAGTCTTTCTTTGAGCCCCATCTGTGCTCAGTACTCTACATAAACCTCATTTTGATTTCTCAACAGTTCTAACCCTGCCTGGGAGGTGGTGCCTGCAAGTACTTCCTCAAGAGGTTTCCAAGCACTAGAAAGGAGCTCTCGCCTGCCTGGCTCCCTTAGTGCCTGGTCTTTTAATTCGCTGCCAGAGGAAGGGCTAAGGTGTTAGGGTGCTGCTGATGACAATACAAAGCCTCTCCAAGAATTCTCACATTTAACAAGAAATAAAAGCATGAGACTGAGGTGGCAGAATTCCACACCTTGTTAAGAGCCAGAAAGGAAAGTATCTTAGGCAAACGGATGCTCTTAAATTATTTCAAGAATTGATGAGAACACTGACTACAGCACAGTGGTAAAGAACTAGGCTCTCTGTCACATGACACAAGTTCAAATCCCATTGTTTGTGTGACTCTGGGCAAGTGATTAACTTTAGAAAATAGGTCTTTAGTTCATATACTGTATGCCACTAGCTCTGAGAACCTGGCACTGTCATCACCACCACCATTATCATCATCATCATCACCACAACCGCCTTACTTATAAAAGTCTAAGCTTCTAGGTTAGAGTAGCCTGTGCTATGACAATTTAGAGTAACAACTACACAGTACAGTTTCACTCAGAACAGGCTGAGGGGAAGTCACTCTGTGCCCCAGGAGTTCAGCCTAGCTCAAATCCCTCTTAGCCATTCAATTTTAAGTCTGCATAAAAAGTAACACAAAAGGCGGGGATGGGGGCTGGAGAGATGGCCAGTGGTGAAGAGCACTGGCTGCTCTCCCAGAAGACCCTGATTCAATCCCCAGCACCCACAGGGTACCTCCAACCATCTGTAACTCCAGGGACCCAGAGCCTGCTTCTGGCTTCCATGGGCACTGCAAGCACATTGTACATAGAAATACATACAGGCAAAGCATTCATGTACATATAATTAATAAAAATAATGTTTAATAAAGAAAAGAAAACTGGATAGTGTGTGGTGAGTGTGACCCACAGTGCACGTCTGTAAGCACAGCGCTTGAGAGCTGAAGTGACAGCAAGAGGGTCAGGAGAGCTCACGCCTAGCCTCAGGTATATAAGCGAGCGCAAGGCCAGTCTACACTGTGAGAGCCTGCCAATGGGAAAAGGAAGAATAGTAAGGGGAGAGAAAGAGGAACAGGAAGGAGAAATAAGAGGCAAAAGAAGACAGAGAATATGAATTAAGAACAGAATAGCAGATGTGTTTGTGGGACTACAGAAGAGAACTTGTCAGGAGGATGTAACCGTCCAGGATTTCCAACTACCAAGTCTCCTGAGGCAGGAACTGGCTCCATCCTTCATAACTGTATGCCAAGACTTAGCTCTTAACGGCTGAGTGAATGTGTGAGTGAGTGAGTGAGTGAGTGAGTGAGTGAATGAATGAATGAATGAATCATACTTCATAGGGAGGTGTGACTTTGGCTTTAGACAACCCCTAATCCCTGAGTCTTCTACACACAGGTAGCAGTATCATATTTAAGAATAAAGACTAATATCCACTTATCAGTGAGTGTATACCATGTGTGTCCTTTTGGAATTGGGTTACCTCACTCAGGATGACACTTTCTAGTTCCATCCATTTGCCTCGGAATTTCATGAATTCATTGTTTTTAATAGCTGAGTAGTACTCCATTGTGTAAATATACCACATTTTCTGTATCCATTCCTCTGCTGAAGGACATCTGGGTTCCTTCCAGCTTCTGACTATTAGCTGGGCAGTGGTGGCGCACGCCTTTAATCCCAGCACTTGGGAGGCAGAGGCAGGCAGATTTCTGAGTTCAAGGCCAGCCTGGTCTACAGAGTGAGTTCCAGGACAACCAGGGCTATACAGAGAAACCCTGTCTTGAAAAAACCAAATCCAAAAAAAACCTAAATAAATAAATAAATAAATAAATAAATAAGGCTGCTATGAACATAGTGGAGCATGTGTCCTTATTACATATAGGGGCATCTTCTGGGTATATGCCCAGGAGTCCTCAGGTAGTGCTATGTCCAATTTTCTGAGGAACCACCAAACTGATTTCCAGAGTGGTTGTACCAGCTTGCAATCCCACCAGGATGGAGGAGTGTTCCTCTTTTCCACATCCTCGCCAGCATCTGCTATCAACTTAGTTTTTGATTTAAGTCATTCTGACTGGTGTGAGGTAGAATCTCAGGGTTGTTCTGATTTGCATTTCCCTGATAACTAAGGATGTTGAACATTTCTTTAGGTGCTTCACAGCCATTCAAGTTTCCTCAGTTAAGAATTCTCTGTTTAGCCCATTTTTCAATATGGTTATTTGACTCTCTGGAGTCTAACTTCTTGAGAGTAAACAAGATACAATTCACAGACCACATGAAGCTCAAGAAGAAGGAAGACCAAAGTGTAGGTGCTTCAGTTTTTCTGAGAAAGGGAACAAAATACAGGAGTAATTATGGAGACAAAGTGTGGGACAGAGACTGAAGGAAAATGAGGGATCCTGCCAGAGCCTTACAGATACAGAGGCAGATGCTAGCAGCCAACCATTGGACAGAGCTTGGGGTCCCCAATGGAGGAGTTGGAGGGAGGACTGGAGGAGGTGAAGGGGTTTGCAGCCTCATGGAAAGAACAATGATGTCGGCCAACCAGACTCCTCTGGGCTCCCAGAGACTAAGCCATCAACCAAGGGGTATACATGGTTCTAGCCACATTTGTGGCAAAGGAATGCCTTGTTGGACATCAGTGGGAAGAGAGGTCCTTGATCCTATGAAGGCTCCATAGATGCACCAGCGTGGGGAAATCAAGGGGTAGGGGTAGGTGGGAGTGGGCTGGGTGGAGGGGCATCCTCATGGAGGCAGGGGGAGGGAGGATGGGACGGGTGTTTTCTGGGAGGGGGGGAACCGGGAAAGGGAATAACATTTGAAATGTAAATGAAGAATATATGCAATAAAAATATATATTAGACATTGAAATATACAATATTTTCACACACACACACACACACACACACACACAATAAAGACTACTTTATCTGCTAAGTATCCAGAACCTATGCACACTAGGGCCAAGCCACACTGGCCAGCCCCTGGCCACAAGATTAGAACAATATTAATAAACATTTCCTCAGAGCTATGTAGATCAAATGCCTCCAGGAGCCGGGCAGAAATAGGTGAAGATGAGTGAAGTGGGCCATGTGAACACAACAGGGAGCACTGGGCCTGTGGGCTAACCCTCTCACCCTTCCACCTTCGAGGTGGGAAAACTGCTAATTAAGGTCAATGTCTACCATTGACTGGATAGCCTTCTGGGAACTCCCTTGTTAGCAGTTTCTCCTTCTCTGACCTTGTCTGGGATTTTCTAAGCTTTCACATTTGTCTCTCCCTAAGGAATGGCACATAGCCTCAATTGGTTTATAGGACCAATTTCCTTTCTTCTGACCTGTTCAGTCATCACCTAAGATTCCTGAAATGCTTCCCCATGCTAGTAAGGTATGCCAGGAACCCTAAGGCCTCAGTCAGTGACCTTTGCCTATCCTGGAAGTCCCTACCCCCTAACTTTATAAGCTTTCAATCACCCTAATTAAAGTTGATCTGCCTACTGACTAGCAGCCCCTATATGATCATTGAACTCACAGGGCTTCTGAATCCCCGTTTGATGTCTCCCACTGCCCTTGTGGACCAAATCAGCTGATCCTTGAGAGCAGGGAGACCCATACTTTGCTAAGGACCCTGCTATTCTTCTGTACATGCCTGCTACACAACGTGAACACAAACAGAAATCTGGGTTATGTGAACTGTTCTCATTTTTAGACTGCTAATACCAAACCAAACACCTAAGCTTTAATTTGTAACTTTGCTTTAGTGTACCAAGAGGTAATTCCAGAATGTGTGACAGTCAGCAGGAGAATGTCTCATAACCTAGTGTCTTAGTTAGGGTTTTACTGCTATGAACAGATACCATGACCAAAGCAACTCTTATAAGGACAACATTTAATTGGGGCTGGCTTACAGGTTCAGAGGTTCAGTTGATTATCATCAAGGCAGGAGCATGGCAACATTCAGGCAGGCATGGTGCAGGAGGAGCTGAGAGTTCTACATCTTCATCTAAAGGCTGCGAGAAGAAGACTGGCTTCCAGGCAGCTGAGATGAGGGTCTTAAACCCCATGCCCACAGCAACACACTTCCTCTGACAAGGTCACACCTCCTAATAGTGCCACTCCCTGGTCTAAACATAAGCAAACCATCACATTCCATTCCTGGGCTCTCATATGCTTTTCAAGCACATGAGCCTATGGGGGCCATACTTAAATATAACAATGTAAAATTTAGTCCAACTTCCAAAGTCCCCCCATAGCCTATAGCAGTCTCAACAATGTTAAAAGACTAAAGTTAAAAGTCTCTTCTAAGATTCATTGACTTAACTATAATCCCCAAAGCAAGACAGGAAACCAGCTGGGTAAACTCCAAACTTTGCATCTCCATGTCTGATGTCAAGTGTTTTTCAGATCTCCAACTCCCTTTGCATCTTTGTTGACTACAATAAACTTCTTTCTCCTGGGTGGGTTCCACTCCCTGTTAGCAGCTTTCCTCAGCAAATAGCCATTGGCTCTGGTTTCTCTAACATCTTGGGGCCTCCAAGTCAACTTCAGGTTCACAGCTCTTTATTCCAATGTCTGGGATCCACACATGATCTTCTGAGCTCCTCCAAAGGGCTTGGGTCGTTTCTCCAGCTCTGCCCTCTGTAGCATTCTAGGCTCTGGTTGATTCCACCCCACTGCCGCTGTTCTTGGTAGTCATCCCATGGTACTGACATCTCCAATACACTGGGTAGGGTCATCTGCTGCAACTAAGCTTCACCAATAGACTCTAATAAGCTCGCTTCATGGTGCCAAGCCTAAACTTCTTTGCACAACCACTTCAGTCCTGGGCCATCAACTGCAACTGAGGCTGCACCTTCACCATTGGCCTTCCCTGGCCTCTCACAGTGCCAAGCCTCAGCTGCTCTCCATGACCCCTTCATACCTTCAAAACCAATAATACCACCTGGGTGATACTTACACATTACCAAGTTCAGCTGCAGCATGAGCTACAACCTTGGCTACCTTGGCTACCTCTGGAACACAGCTTCTTTGCACTCTCAGAAAACACTTCCCAGAAGATTTTACCTCAGTGATGCTGGTCTTTTCTTAATCACTGCTAATTTCTTAGCTCCATCTAACCAGCATCAATTGTCCCAGTAGTCCCTTCTATTCTTGACTCTAAACCCAGAGCCACATGGCCAAGGCTGCCAAGCTCGGCTGCTTGCTGAACTGAAACACAGCCCCCTTGTTCTATTACATTATCACCTTTCCTGTTTTCCAACTCCCTTACTGACTACGCTTGGCTGTAGCTCATCCTGTAGCTGAACTTGGTAATGTATAAGAATCACCCAAGTGGTATTGGTTTTGAAGGTATGAAGGGGTCATGGACAGCAGCTGAGGCTCGGCACCGTGAGAGGCCAGGGAAGGGCATTGGTGAAGGTGCAACCTCAGTTACAGTTGATGGAGAAGAATTGGCTGGAACTTGCTGTATAGATTGATCCTGAACTCAAGAGATCTGCTTAGCTTTGTCTCCCGGGATTAAAGATGTGTACCACCATGCCTGGTCCTAAACTTAGCTGGGTGAAATCTTGCCCCAAAATTCCACTCCTTTAATCTGTTAACTCCTAAAACACAGGATTCAGCTTCATTCTACTTCCTGTTGCTCTGTTAATCCTTAAACCATATATTTTATATTTTTCCTTTCACATTGTGCTTGTTTTCATTAAAATGCTCTTCATAAGAGTAAAACTTTAGTAACCACCAGACTGTTTTGAGAGTTCCTTTTTTAAAGCAATTAATCTAAATCTCCTCACCTTAGCCAAAGGCAGACTCTTTGGACAAGGGCAAAAAGCAGCCACATTTTCACCTAAGTACCACAAAAACAATCTCTAGGCCACAGACTGAAATTCTTCTCCACTGAAACTTCTTGAGCCAGGTGATTTAAAATGTTCTTACACAATTTAAGTCACTCTCAGCAACAAAGTCTTCCATATTCCTACTAGGATGGCCCATTAAGCCCCACTTAAAGCATTCCATTGCTTTCCAAATCAGGAAGTTCCAAAATCCACATTCTTCCCAACACAAGCATGGTCTGTCACAGCAGTACCCCAGTTCCTCGTACCAGCAGCTGTCTTAGTTTTAGGATTTTACCGCTGGAAGAGACACCATGACCAAAGCAACTCTTATAAGGACAACATTTAATTGGGGCTGGCTTACAGGTTCAGAGGTTCAGTCCATTATTATCGAGGCAGGAGCATGGCTGCATCCAGACAAGCATGATGCAGGAGGAGCTGAGAGTTCTATGTCTTTATCAGAAGGCTTCCAGGCAGCTGAGATGAGGGTCTTAAAGCCCATGCCCACAGTGACACACCTACTCCAACAAGGCCACACCTCCTAATAGTGCCACTCCCTGGGCCAAGCATATACAAACCATCACACCTAGAGAAGTAACAAGTCCTTGGCTGTATGACAGATTTTTCTTGGGGAGATGCAAAACAAAGGTCTACTAGTTCCAGAAAAGGAACCCAGGACAGACCAAAGTAATGACGGCACCAAAGTCCAATTAGGTGACCCAATAAAAATGTTAATAAGGTTATTACCAGAAATAAAGGAGAAATTACTCACAAGGAGCAGGGATAATTCAGAAGCAGCTGCATCACCAGAAAGCCCACACTGACAACCCTGGCATTTTTTCCATAGCCTGGATGCACCTCCACAGTCCCAGGGTCTTCCTGCAGCGTGGCTGGTTCTTGTCTATCCACACGCACCATCCCTGCAGTGCTTACTCCCTTGTACACCTGCCCCTCCACAAGCAAACGCTGCAACTTGGAGGGAATGGTGTAATTTGGAAGAACATGCCATTTAATGCTTTTCAAAATCCAGACATGGCTAGTAGTGTTCATGCTGATGACTTGGGAGACAGGAAAAACTTCTTTTCCTGGATTTCATTAACAAAGGTAACAGATTGGGTTCATCCAACAACACAGCTGCTGCAGGTCCCAAACATGGTTTCCCCCATAATAAAGGACCAAAACACAACAATAATAGCGTCTGCACTAGTATCTAAAGCACGATGCTTGGGTGTGCTAGGGATGTGGTAGACATCATAAAGAATAAAGATCAATCATGGTGTGGTAGTTTGAATATGCATGGCCCAGGGAGTGGCACTATTGGGAGGTGTGGTCTTGTCGGAGGAAGTGTGTCACTGTGGACGTGGGCTTTTAAGACCCTCTTCCTAGCTGCCTGGAAGTCAGTCTTCTCCTAGCAGCCTTCTTTACATCTAAAGATGTAAAACTCTCAGCTATTACTGCACTATGCCTGCCTGGATGCTGCTAGGCTCCCACCTTGATAATGAACTGAACCTCCGAGCCTGTAAGCCAGCCCCAATTAAATGTTTTCTTTATAAAAGTTGCCTTGGTTCTGGTGTCTACTCACAGCACTAAAACCCTAACCAAGACACATGGTCTTAACAAGAAAGGAGCAAAGTATACACAGGTATACTTTAAGTTTCCTTAAAATCAACTTGAACTACTTGGAGGGGAAAGAGCCAGCAGGAGACCCCAACAGTTCTCCCAC
Organism: Apodemus agrarius; assembly: GCA_964023405.1. NCBI lineage: Eukaryota > Metazoa > Chordata > Mammalia > Rodentia > Muridae > Apodemus > Apodemus agrarius. The sequence goes on from OZ030021.1 coordinate 25,110,223, forward strand.
AGGCCATTGACACCAGAAGCATTTACTGCTGAAAAAGCCTGTAGCTCTCACAGGTCCTGAGCCCAATCTCAGGAGCGATCACTGACTTATCACTAAGAAAGACCCAGGCTTTCCCCAGTCCGGATCCTAAGAAGCAGCTGGACAGCCACCCCAGTAGTTTAGCCAACTCAACCCTGAGGGCAGAATGACAACCAGCATGGAGCTAGGCAGCGAGTGAAGCTCCTACGGAAACAGATCAGGAGGACTCCACCTTCCTGTAGCCCCAGAAGCAGCCAGGCGGAGCATTCTCAGAATCTTTGCCTACTGGAGGCCCTGAGAGGCACATAGACCCTACCTTAGGCAGATGCTCCTTTGAAACGCTGCCAGTAATACAACTTTTGGTCACAAATACCCCTCTGGTCCCACGAGTGCAACCTAGCTTCTGTGGAGTACTCAGACATATGGCCCTTGCAGATGGACAGGAGTCACGGCTCTGCTGCCTTGCTCTACATGTGCAGGCCCTCTCGAGTAGCCAAACTCCCACATGACCTATAGAAGCTTCAAGGATCCCACACCCACAACACCAAATGCACTACACCCAGAGCTGCTAGCAAATCTACCTAAGAGAACTTAGGTGCAATCCAACAACCCCTGCAGCTGAGGCTACAAGCATGCCACAGACAGCATCTACATGGATTCTAGGTAAGAAGCTACATGCTCTAAAGTGCTCATCTACAACTAAAGCCAAGGCAACCTATCCTGTTGGATTAAATTCATCAGTTAAAATATACCAGTAGGTTGAATGGAGTTAAAAATGAGAATGCTGCCTACAAGAAACTCATGCCACAAGTAACATGGACATAGACTGAAAGTGAAGAGATGGAGGAAAAGTATCATGCAAGCAGGAAAAAAAAAGAAGCAAGAGTAGCTACACAGGTATTAGATAAAATAAAGCAAATACTGTAAAACACAAATAAGGTCATCATATAATAATAATAAATGGATCAATTCAACAAGATGAAATAGCATTTATAAATGTATATAGACCCAATGCTAGGCTATCCAATTGTACAAAGCAGGCTCTCATACATAATCATGGGGCCCTTAACACCCACTTCATCGAAGGAAAGATAATGGGCAACCAATGAAAAAACACTGGAGCTGAATTATACTATAGGCCAATTTAACAGATAATTACAGGACACTTCATCTAACAATTTCAGTATATACACTTTTCTTCTCAGAACATGGAATTTTATTCTGGATAGATTATATGTTAGATGACAAGTCTTTAAAAAAAGATTATAAGAACTACAACCTGAAAAGACCTGTATTTTTTCTGCTCACAATTGAGTAAAACAAGAAATCTATAGAGGGACTTTAGAAATTGTATAAAAGGGGCCACCAAGATAGCTCAGCAGGCAAAGGCACTTGCCACCAAACCTAACTACTTTATATTCAATCCCTGGGACTCCCATGGTGGAAAGAAAGAACTGACTCCCACAAGTCACTGTAGGCTCACACCATGCTAAGCACACACATGCACACACAGCCCTACATACAATAAATATGATTAAAAAATTAGAAGAACTTATACAAATACATTGGGAGGAAATTTATACTATTTTAAATGAACAGCAGGTCAATAATGATTTTTTTTATTTTCTATATTCTTTGTTTCAATAATGATTTTTAAATCAAATTTTCTTGAACCAAATATAACAATAAACACCTGAAAACCAGCACTTAGACGTTAGAGTCAGGAGAATCTGCACATCAAGATCTTCCACAACTACCTAGTGATTTCAAGGCTACTCCAGAAGCTACCTCAAAAAACTACATAAACAACAACACTTCTCAAACAAATGAAAATCAAACCATGACATATCAAAAGTAAGAGGGGATTTTACAGCAACCTTTAAAAAAAGACTATAAACAATGTTATAGTATAACTCAAGAACTAGTCAAAACCATAGATGATAGAAGGTAAGCAAAAACAAGGCCAGACCAGACTAGACCAGACCAGAGATTTAAAAAAAAAAAAAAAAAAAAAAAAATTGAAGAAAAACAAAATACCAGCAAAGAGTTGTGGTTGGTTTGTCTGTTAGTTTGCTTTATAAGACTTGATCCCATATAACCCAAGCTGGTAGTGAGCTAAGTAGCCAAGGTTGGATTTGAACACCTCTGCCTCTCAGACACAACCTATTTAGTTGAACATGACATAAAAAGCGCTTGAACAGAGAGAGAGAGAGAGAGAGAGAGAGAGAGAGAGAGAGAGAGAGAGAGATTGAATAAGTACTAAAAAGCTCTCCCATCAAAAACAGGATATTTTACCATATTATGAACCCTGATATTGTTATTTAATTAAAAAACAAAAAAACAAAATAAAATAAAACAACAACAACAGAAACACATTTTAGTTGTGGTGTAGCTCAGTCCTTAGCACATACCTTTAATTCCTCTGGCTGGAATACAGACACACCCTTAGTACATAGCTTTAATCTAAATAATGAAGGTAAAATTAGTATGTTGAAGAAGGTAGCCATGTTTGAAAATGATGTCTAGTTTTGGATGACAGACAAAGTGATGAGTCAGAGAAAGATTTGTCAGAATAGAGTATGCCCAACTCTAACAAGGAGAGAGAAGAAAGGGAAGCTACTTAAGAGAGCAGCACAGAGGGTGGGGGAAAGGAAGGAAGCAGTTTCAGCGGGAGAGTTTTACAGAAACAGGGTGAAGACAAGTTAGACACAGGTGAAGACAGAAGGAGCCAGAGAATAAGGAGCCAGACGATCAGAACAGATTGCCAGAGGTAGTTTGAGGTCAAGAAAAGCAATCCAGAAGAGGCAGGGAGAGGAGCCACATTAAATCAGTCAGCTGGAGGAGGAGTTTGAGCCAAAACAGCCGAGTTGAACCAGCCAGTTAGAGTTCAGAAAGAACAAGGGTGAGTTTATTCAGCAGTAAGTCTCAGAGGCTGAAAACATTCTAGATAAAACTGATTGCATGGAGAATAGAAGCTTCTAGAATTAGGCCTAGGTTTGCAGATGGAGGCAGTAATCCTTGGAGAGGACAATTACTTTAGGAGAATAAAGGTTACATTTTCACATAGGATCAGAAGGCTCCATGGTGTAGGTTACCAAACCTTTAACAAACTATAACCGATCACCAAACTATTCCAAAGAATTGTCTGGTTCAGGATCCTCCCAAATTCATTCTATTAGGTCAGCATTATTTTAAATATTAAAACTAGGTAAGAACACAATGATCCATTGAAACTAGAGACCAATATACATGATGGCATAAATGTGAAAATTCTTAACAAAATAATGGCAAATCAAACTCAACAGTGTATCAAAAACAAAAAACAATAACAATTGAGAGCAAACCAAACCTACAGAGCTATTGATACTGCTCGGTGAGTAAAGTACTCACCCACAAACCTGATGATCTGATTCCATGGTGGATAAAGAGAAGTTACTTCCTAGGGGGGTTATCAAATAAGCTTTACCCACAGGTGCAAGCATGGTTCAACACACATACACAAACATACCTAATCACATGGTCAAAACTGACAAAAAAACACACAAGCATTTCAACAGACACACACACAAAAAAAAAAACCACAGTTAATAATATTCAGTGGTGCTTAGATTCAAAAATCTAAAACAATTAGGTCCTAGAAGGAGCAGACTTCCACACAGTAAGTCCACAGTTAACAGCATGCTGCAGCAGAAAGCTGGAATTGTTTGTTCACAGATCTGGAACAAGGCAAGAAATAAAGAACATCAAACCAAAAAAATAAAAAAATAAAAAAAGGTCAAATTACATGTTTGCAAATGCTGTTATTTTCTATATAAGAAACTTAACAGCCTCTCTCTCTCCCTCTCCATCTCTCCCTCTCCTCCCTCCCCACCTCTCTCTTGCATACACTCTCAGAGTGGGGAGAGGGAATTTAGCCAAGGAGCTGAAGGGTTTCTACAGTAGAAATTATAAAATACCAATGAAAGAAACTGAATCTCCCCTCCCAGAAAAATGGAAAGTCATCTTATATTCATAGGTCAGACTTATCATCAATGGTAAAATGTACTACCGAAAGTGATCTACAGAGTTGATGTAACTTTACAGAATTTGTTTGTTTTTTGTTTTTGTTTTGTTGTTGTTGCTTTTTCCGAGACAGGGTTTCTCCAGGCTGTCCTGGAACTCACTCTGTAGACCAGGATGGCCTTGAACTCAGAAATCCACCTGCCAGAATTAGTTTTTAAAAAGACTGCTAAAATGTGTGCTGGCTAGATGGCTCAGCAGGTAAGTATGCTTATCGCCAAGCCGTACAACATGAATAGAGAGAACTGACCCCTGAAACTTTTCCTGACTTCCATGTGTCATGAAACATTCATGTCTCCAACACATATACACACTCAGACAAATCGGGGGAAATTAATTGTAAAACTTTGTGTGGAACTCAGTCAGCCATTGTGGCATATGACTTTATCCCAGTACTTAGAAAGTAGAGGCAGCCAGAATCTCTCAGTTCAAGGCCAGCCTGGCCTACTACAAAGCAAGCTCCAGGATCACCAAAGCTAAACAGAGAAACTCGATCTCAAAAACCAAACCAAAACAATAACAAAATCCTGTGGAAGCCCAAACACCCTGTGAACACAATCCTGAGCAAAGGGAAGAGAGGGGTGAGGGCTGCGGGTGCGCCTCTGTGGGCACAGTGCCCGGCCAGAGGCATGACGGCCTGGGCTCAGTCCCCATCAGCACATAAACTGAACATGGCAGCACACACCTGCAATCCCAGCATCAGCGGGTGGAAGCAGGGGGATCAGAAGTTCAAGGTCATCCTCGGCTACATAAGGAGTTGTAAAACAGCCAGGGTACAAGAGACCTCATTGAAAAGAAAAGAGACAAGAGAAAAGAAGGGGGAAAGGAGAGGGGGAGAAAAAAACTTTAAAATCATAGGGGACGTACATGAGGACACTGGACCGAGCAAATGACTTTATTTTACATGATCCCAAACACAAAACTCAAACACTGGTACTACATTTTCTACACAGCATAACCTCAGAACAGACAATTTCAAGAATGGGACAAATGGAGCCATAAAGATAACCCAGTTGTTAAAGTACTTGTGGCACCCCTAGTACCCATACAAAGGATCAACTAAGTTGTACTGAGTGTACACGCTCTCTACAGATGTGTCCCCACAGACAACATCAAAAATACAATAATAAAAAATTTAAAGAACTGGAGAAAAACATTTGCAAGATTTCTTAGCCACCAAGAGATTACTATCTGGAATATGTAAGGAGATAAGACAAACCAACGTGGAAAAGTTCAATGGATAATGGGACTGGGTGTAGCTCCATAGTGGACCCTGGAGTTCCTCTCCAGCACTGTGCAGTCACAGGGCACAGCTTGGACATAGCCAACGAGTATGGGAAGAATATTTGGTACCATTGTGTGCTAAGAACAGAAGTCCACAGGCTCTTACGTTTGAGTGCTTGGTCCCAGTTGGTGGAACTGTTTGGGAAGCATTAGGAAGTGTGGTCTTGTTAAAGGAGTGTGTCATTGAGGGCACTGGGCTTTAAGTTTTCTCAATCTATTCCCAGTCTCTAGGAGGTGTGAATAAAAATCCCCCCCCCAGGTTTATATATTTGAATGATCAGTCATCAGGCTAAGGAGGTGTGGCTTTGTTAAAGGAATGTGCCATTGGAAGTGCACTTTTGAAGCCTCAAAGCCCCATGTCTCTCTGCTATCTCCCTCTGCCTTTGGATTAGGAGCTCTCAGCTACTGTTCCAGCACCGTATGTGCCACCATGCTCCCACCATGATGATAACAGACTGACCCTCTGAAACAGTATGTACACCCCCAATTAAATATTTTCTTTAATAAGAGTTGCCATGGTCATAGTGTTTCTTCACAGCAACAGAACAGTGACTAAGTCAGACACACACACTCTCTCTCTCTCTCTCTCTCACACACACACACACACACTCTCTCTCTCTCTCTCTCTCTCTCACACACACACACACACACACACACACACACATACACACATATGCTTGTAGATCAAGATATAAGTTATCAGCTACTGCTCCAGCACCATACCTGCCTGCCCAGTGCCATACTTCCTGCCATGATGGTCATGGGCTCTAACCCTCTGAAAGTGAAAACTCCCAATAGACTCTTCCATAAGATGCCTAAGGCAGGCCGGGCAGTGGTGGCGCATGCCTGTAATCCCAGCACTTGGGAGGCAGAGGCAGGCGGATTTCTGAGTTCAAGGCCAGCCTGGTCTACAAAGTGAGTTCCAGGACAGCCAGGACTACACAGAGAAACCCTGTTGGGGGGGAGAGGGGAAGATGCCTAAGGCAACAGCAATACCATTAGCAAAGTACAAATAAAAACAAGTTATCATTCTACTGAGTTAGAATAGCTATTATGAAGAAACACACACAAAGATGCTGGTGAGGATGTAGAAAGGGGGAATTTTTACACACTGTTGGTAGCAATATATACATTAGTGTAGACATTATCAAAAGCACGGGATATATCAGTCATACTACTGACCATGTACACAGAACTAAAATCAGTATGACAAAGAAATTACTGCACTTACATTTGCTACAGCACTATTCACAACCACTAAGATACAAATGAACTCAGGTGCCCAACAGTGGCTCAGATGACCGTGAAAATAATTAAATAAATAATGGCACCTATACGATAGATAAGTTTCAACAACTTGATGGGACTGGCTGGAGGGCCAGTTAAGTTATATTAGCCAGGCACAGAAGGATTGTTTCCTATTTTTATGTGGTAACAGGAAACAAACCCAAGGCTAGGCGAGTGCTGAACCACCAAACTACATCCCTAGGCCACACAGAAAGACCACACATTCTTAAACACATTGAGGCTAGACACTACTTTCATGATAGGGAATAAAGGAAGGCACTTGGGATGCAGAGATGTTTGGTGGATAAAGGTGCTGTTAGATGGAAATCCTATAACAGAGAACCACAACCATGTTTGACAACAGTCAACTGGGTATTTCAAAACAGCTAATAGAGAAGAGTTTGAATGTTCCTGAACTGAAGAAATATAAACATCTAAGGTTAGAAATCAGGCAATCACCTAGCCTGGCCATTATACATTTTACACATGCACTATACCTCATGAATGTGTATGAGAACTGCATTGATTAAGAATAAAATGCATCCACGGAAAGAAGCAACAGCCTTTAAGCCCTAAGGAGGCCTAACTTGTTTTGTTTTGTTTTGTTTTGTTTTGTTTTGTTTTGTTTTGTTTTGTTTTGGGGGGGAGGTGTTTGGATTTGGTTTTGTCGAGACAGGGTTTCTCTGTGTAGTCCTGGCTGTCCTGGAACTCACTCTGTAGACCAGGCTGGCCTCAAACTCAGAAATCTGCCTGCCTCTGCCTCCCAGAGTGCTGGGATTACAGGTGTGCGCCACCACTGCCCGGCCTAACATTTTTTTAAAGGTTTATTTATAATTATATATTATAAATATATATTATATAAGTGCACTTCAGACACACCAGACGAGGGTGTCGGATCTCGTTTATGGATGGTTGTGAGCCACGATGTGATTGCTTGGATTTGAACTCAGGACCTTCGGAAGAGTAGTCAGTGCTCTTAACCACTGAGCCATCTCACCAGCCCCAAGGTCTAACATTTTTAACAATCCTTTTTGCTCAACATTTTTTTTTTTTTTTTTTTTTTTTGGTTTTTCGAGACAGGGTTTCTCTGTGTAGTCCTGAAACTCACTCTGTAGACCAGGCTGGCCTCGAACTCAGAAATCCGCCTGCCTCTGCCTCCCAAGTGCTGGGATTACAGGCGTGTACCACCACCGCCCGGCGCTCAACATTTTTTTAAAACATCATTTCTTAGTATCATCTTTGAATCAGATTTTAAGAAATCTCAGACTTAGTGGAAAATAACATAAAATCGGTGCTCTTGTGTTCATTCTGTTCTCTCTGTTCCCCAGATCAGTGACTGGACATTTCCCAGGAATCACAGAAAGTCAGTGGCATCAACATCTCAGACTGTACAGTAAATTCAAAAGGGAATTCCAGAAGAGAGTTTGTGTAGAAACAGCACCTTAAGAATGGGGTTACAATAATCATGGCAGCTACCATATATTAGGCCTTGACCAGAGTCCATGCCTGGGTTAAATTGCTTCCCATGATTCAATTCATCAGAGCCTCACTTGTGAGGGATAGACTATTCCCACTGTACAGATGAGGTGAAGGATAAGGCCTATTCACAATCACACTGCTCAGAAGAGCAAGGATCTAAGGTGTAGACAGCATGACTCTGAAACCCATGTGTGAAATCAGACTCACTTTTCTATTTCTTAGTTAACTATCTTAGTCGGGGTATGCTGAGAAAGCATAGCTGGGACAATGAGACCGCTCTGACATAAGTCCCAGCACATCCCCCTTCCCAGGTGAGAGAAACCACAGCTCCAGGGGGTGAGGAGAGCAAAACTGTTCTGACTAACAGAGAAACTAAGAGAAGAGATGGGCGGGCTGCTCGCGGTCAACTCTAAAGCAAACCTCGTGTTCCAGCACTCACAGCTGGCTTCCCATGGCGCCTTTCCATGCCAGAACAGAACACTCTCTCCTCCTCATCACAGCATTCCAAATATCAATGTCCTCTCATCTGACTAGCAAGAACTCCCAACAGAGGTGTTAGCTGACAAACGGATTAACCCACCATACACACTTTCTGGTGTCTGTAGATGAGTAGGATAGTTTTAAAAGCTAAATCAACCCTTTAAGATCAAAGAGAATGAATAAATCCCAATCATAGATGGTAGACACTGTGAAGGGAAAGTTCTGAAAAGAAGATGCATCTGGCTGTGAACAAAAATTCCCAGGAGGAATCTGTGTCTGCTGAAACTGATTGGTTGATTAGAATTTCAGTACTGTGGAGAGACTGGAATGTCACAGGTCCAGAGCCTAATTACCTTCTCTTGGGCTAAGTTCTGGCCCTCTAGAACAGCCATGCTCCCCACAATACATACACACATACACACACACACACACACACACACACACACACACACACACCATCCTGTGACAATAGATAAAAACCTTTTAGAATCTATTGACCCAACAGACAACTAACTTGTACCAATCTGAGGACACTCTTGGTAATATCCTCAGACAGCATCTTTTTTTGTGTGTTTCTGAGACAGAGTTTCTCTGTGTAGCCCTGGCTGTCCTGGAACTCACTCTGTAGACCAGGCTGGCCTCGAATTCAGAAATCCACCTGCCTCTGCCTCCCAAGTGCTGGGATTAAAGGCGTGCACCACCACGCCCAGCCTCAGATAGCATCTTGAGCCAATAGGAAAACTTCACCCGGAGCTGGAGAGACTCAGCTCAGTGATTAAGAGCACTGACTGATCTTCCAATGGTCCTGAGTTCAATTCCCAGCAACCACATGGTAGCTCACAACCATCTGTAATGGGATCCGATGCCCTCTTCTGGTGTGTCTGAAGACAGTGACAGTGTATTCATATACATAAAATAAATAAATTAAAAAAAAAAAAGAAAACTTCACCTATCTCAGTGTAACTTCATCTCAGACTCACCAATGTATTTTAAACTTGCCTTGATTTATGATTTATAAAAACTTTATAAAACTGCTTCTATGTTGGAACATGGAATATTTGGGGTAAGCAAAATCTGTGTTCCCAGGTCATGGTCACTCAAAATGTCTCCCAAATAAGCTCTCTCTTGTTCCCTTTAAGATGAGAGCTGTGGGTTTTGTGTCAACAACACCGTGACATGGAGACTTCTAGGGTCCCCCCTTTGAAATATATTATAACCCCCCTTTGAAAAATTAACCACTGGAATCTGTACTCACATATTAAAAATAACATCTGGCATTTATTTGCCATATTGTACTAGTGCTGGTATTTATCTATATAATCATATTTAATCCCAATAAAAATTTGAGAAGGAGATGGCAACAAGTCTCTCAGATGAGGAAAAAAACCTCAGACATAGTCACAAAAGAGAACATAAGGGCTGTGCTCTTCTCACCAAGCTCCCAGTCGCCCCACCAACTCACAGTATCTTAGCAGACGGGAGCCTCACAGCCACAGCCACAGCCCGTCAGCCCGTAGCCTCCTCTTACGAGGTGGCATCCAATTTAACACTTCTGGTTGCTGTAACAAAATACCTGATAAAAGTCACTTTAGGAAGGAAGGGTTAATTTTGGCTAGTGTCTTAAAAAGGGATACAGCGGGGGCTGGAGAGACGGCTCAGTGGCTAAGCACAGTGACTGCTCTTCCAAAGGACCAGCTCACAAGTGTCTATAACTCCAGTTCCAGTGGATCCGAAACCCTCACACAGATATACATGCAGGCCAAATACCAATGCACATTAAAGGGGGAGGGGTGTCCATCATGGGGAAAGGCATGCAGGAGCCTGAGGATAGTACTTCCTGACATCCTCAGTCAAGGAGCAGGGAGGTAGGAATACTGGTCCAGCTTGCCTTCTCTCCATGTACTCCAGGATCCCAACTCACAGAATGGTGTCACCAGCAGCTAGAGCTGCTAGTGTGGACTTACCCACCTAATTAACCCATCTAAAAACTCCTTCATGGACAAGCCCAGACGTTTGTCTCCTGGGCGACCCTCAAGCCTGTCAAGATGACTTCGAATATTAAATACTCCCACAAGGGAGTGCATCAGGTGCTGGGTAGAGAAGTCATCCCCAGATCACACAGATACACACAGATACCCTGCCATGGGTACTATCAACCAGCACAAATGCCTCCAAGCAGGACCATTCCAGTTCGGCAAGAACAGTGCTTGGCCTCCAGGCACTGGCCCCATGTAGAGCACGAGCAAGGTGGCTGGCCACATGGATCTTATGTGGCAGGGCAGGCAGCACTTTTATGGTATGAGAGAAAAGATGCTTTAACTCCCACTGCTCTTAGCACACGATGAGAGATTATGACAAACAGACACAGCTTAGGAACAGACAAGGATAAAAGCAGCTTCTCTTGATGAGAGTCAGTATTAACACTTCTCTGAGACTAGACTCAATAGAGCTAATAGAAATGGGCCATAATAATTGCAGTTCTGAAAGCTCTTTATTTGGTTAGACCATTATCCAAAGGGCCTTGCTACCACACAGTCCTTAAGTCAATTCATCAGCAGGCTTTGTTGACTGTGAGTCTGCTTTAGCTCTCGGCAGGGGACACAAAGACCCTCCTGAGCTCCAAGCTGAGAAGGGGACACATTTCTGATCCCTCAAGATTCTTGGCTGCCTTTCTGGGTAATTTTTTTTCTTCCCCCTCCCCCCCCCCGCCCCCCAGACGGGTTTCTCTGTATAACCCAGGCTGTCCTGGAACTCACTCTGTAGACCAGGCTGGCCTCAAACTCAAAATTCCGCCTGCCTTTGCCTCCCAAGTGCTGGGATTACAGGTGTGCGCCACCACCGCCTGGCTTCTGGGTAAGTTTTATTTCTAAGCTATGTCAGAGACATCATGTGGTAACTAGTCCTATCCCCAGGAATCCTGGGATTCCATTCTCATTGTCCTTGAAAAGCCAAAGAAAGCCGGGCATGGTGGCGTACGACAGTAATCCCAGCACTTGGGAGGCAGGCGGATTTATGAGTTCGAGGCCAGCCTGGTCTACAGAGTGAGTTCCAGGACAGCCAGGACTACAGAGAAAAACCCTGTCTCACAAAAAAAAAAAAAAAAAAAAGCCAAAGCAAAAAAGAAAACAAGAGGAGGAAGAGAGAGAGAGGGAGAGACAGACAGACAGACAAAGGGACTTGTGGAGGAGGTGGGGTGCAGAACAGGACCAACAGGATCTTAGAGACAGAACTTGAAAAGCTCAAAAGGACTTCTATCTGTATATTCTCCACTCCACAAAGAGGGTGGGGTTGGAGAAACAAATCGCTTCACAGAGAAGGTGGAAGCTTGCCTTGAGCCAGAGGTGAACCTTAGCTGAGCTGGGTTGTTATTGAATTCATCACAATTGTCATTTGCACTTCAAGGGCCTCTGCTTCAAAGCTTTACCTAACATTTAGTAAGAGTCCAGGGGGGTTGGGAAAGGCAGCCAAGGAAGGTGACACTGTAGGGACTGGGAGATGCTGGGAGCTGGCCAAGGGCAGTCTACTGCAGGGAGACAACCCAGGGGAGAGGGCCCTTTAATGTCTGGCTGCAGGCAGGCCGGCTTCTTTTGGCAATCTCCATCTACCAGTGACAACTCTGAACGATGAGGGCTAAGTGTACCAAGACAGGCCTGGGAAGAACCAGAAAAGGAGAAGTAACCCCTGGACTGAGGAGAAAGCACACCGACAAAGGAGAGGAAGCAGCAGTCTGTTTGGGAGCTGGCACTCCCCTCCACCTGTCATCCAGTTGTCATGATTAATCCTGACCAGCTCTTCTTCACACAGTGGTGATTCTGACTTAAGTCTCTTCCTCTTCAGAATGAGACTCCCTGTAGTTGCCTACTTTATAGGGTTGCTGGAATGGTTGGTAAGAATACACACGAGGGCAGAGGAGATGGCTCAGCAGTTGAGAGCACTGGCTGATAGAGCCCCAAGGGTTCAGTTCCCAGCACACACAACAGTCTGTATCCTAGACAGGACACCCTCACACAGACTTACAAGCAGACTAAACACCAACGTACATAAAATAAAACATTATTTTAAAAAAGAATACATATAAAACATTTTATCCAGTGCTTGGTGCAGGGGAGCTTATTATTACTTTATTATCATCATTGTTACCCCATTGTCTCTTCAAAGGGAAACTACCATGACCTTTAGACAGGGATTAAAGGAATCGCAAATGAAGAAAATGTTTCCATAAAACAGACATGCTAAAGCTAGCCCATCCCACAGTGGTCCTGAGGACAAGGGGGCTGACTCAGGCCTCCCCCTGCCTATTCTAATCTATAGGAAGAAACTTACTGAGTTCTGACAACTGAGGCAGAGAGTCAAACAGGAAGTCAACAGCAGCCCCAGCAGCATTCCGGGAGGGGCCATCCTAGATGGAGGCAGGTACTGAAGAGTCATAACCAGGACCTGAGGGTACAAGCACAGAAAACAGGGGGTCAGGGCCTGGTTCTTCCCACCATCGTGGTTCCCATAACAGTCCTTACTGCACACGTCAGACAGCTGCTGTCCAGAAGAGTGATAGGCCTTCTACTGCTGCTCCATACGTCTTGGCAGCTGCCAGCTCCCATCACGTGGGTTTGCCCTGGTTAGAGGTGCACGGGCACAACAGCCCGGGCCCTTCCTTCCCCATTGACAGTATCTGGGCTTACAGATAGTGCTACTGGCTATGGTGGAAAAGAAGGAAATTATCCCCCTGAACTACATATGAACAGATACAGGACCAGGTCCACATCAGCATCTGTAGCATCCTCTTCTAACCATACCCATCATCACGGCTGACAACACATAGCATCAGCATCCTGCGGCAAAGCTCAACCTTTCCAAGCCACAATGTCTTCTGCACAGCTTTTTAAGTGACCAAACAAATCATAGCATAATTATTAGTAGATGTTAACAGTTTCAAAACATAAGGACAGAAAGATGTCCTATACTCATGGATTAGAGACAACATTGTTAAATGACAATCCTAAACAAAACAACATACAAATTCAATGTAATTCTATCAAATCTCATAGTGTTTTCTGCAGTTCCCATCACGCATGTCAGGTGGCTAACAATCACCCGTAATTCCACCTCCAGGGAATCTAACACCATCTTCTGACCTCTGCCGCACCTTCACTTCTGTGCACATACACACACACTGACACATCAGTACACATGATTAAAATAAAATAAACCTAAAACAAAACAAATAAACAAACAAAAATTCTGTATTTAGGTCAGGTAGGAGGGTCAAGAATTTAATGCCATCCCGAACTACATAGTGAGACCATGTCTTTAACAAACCAAACCAAACAACTACAGATAAAATTGCCCTACTGCCAGGAATACACCCACAGCAGGGCTAACCCAAGTGCTCACCAGATGAAGAGATTCAGCCAAGCACAGTGCTGCAGACCTATAACCCCAGCAGTTGGGAGGTACAATTAGAGGATCAGGACATCAAAGCCAAGCTTAACTATACAGTGAGTGCAAAACCAGACTGCATATGTAAGGTTCTTGTCAAAAAAGAAACACACAAAAATTTTAAAATCTATTATGCACACATGCAATGGATTATTATTCAGTCATATAAAAATGAAATTAATATACATAATATGATTTAACCTTCATGAAGTATCTAGAAATCATAAAAGAAGGTGCATCTGTTTTCAAGTGGGTGAAGGAAAGAGAGAGTGGGGAATTATGTTTAATAGAGTCTCTGTAGAGTAGTAATAAAATTTGTAATACAAGTTGGACATCAAGACAACTTTACCCAAACTAGCACATAATCTACCCAAACTAGCACATAATCTAGGAGAGGCAAGAAGAGAAACAACACCAAGTCGGAGTGACACAAAGCTCAGAAGGATTCTGAATGTGTTTGTCCTCCAGTCTCCTGCGTCGGTGTGACGGGACCAGCTGCAGAGGGTATCTCTGTGTGTCTGCGGCTGTGCTGTTTACATTTCTCTCCTGCCCCTGCCATGCTCCACTCTGCTCTGATTTGCTGGTTCTGTGACATTACTGCAGCAAAACGGACCCACTCTCTGAAGTTAGTGCCCTTTGACCAGCCCATGTCCTCCCAGGGGCAGACAGAAACCTTCCCTAAGGACATCTGCAGCCCTGAAAGAAAACATCCCTGCTGGACCAGCACTGTGCTAAAAAAGCACAGCCAAACGGAAAAGCAAAGGCTTAGGGCTAAAAATAGCTGCTGCATTCACCCAGCAGCAACAGCTTTTGCTCTCTGCCAGTCTCCCTCTCCATTTTTTTTTTTTTTTTTAATCACAAAATGGAACTGCTGAGTGCCACACAAGTTCCTCCCAGCATCTTGGCTTCCTGGGGCACCAATCATACTGAGAGACAGAGAATGAGTTCACAGAAACTGCACTGTTCTGAGCAGGTGTCTGTCCATGTCCAGGGTGATGGAAAGGGACCAGGCTGGCTAAGGATGATCAAGGGAAGGGGCTACCACACTAAGAGAGGCTAGGGAGGCCAGAGAGGGGCCTAACATTATCAGAATATAAAACAAAAGAAAATCGTTCGGCATGGTGGCTCACTTCTCAGTCTACGCCCTCGGGAAGCCCTGTCAGGAGGATAACAGCAAGCTCAAGGCCAGTCTGCTGGACCTTGGGTTGAGATGCTATCTTAAAAGCAAAGAAGAGAAGGGAGAGGAGGAAAGAAAAAAGAAAGCACACTAACCCCAAAGCCACAGATGTCCTTCCTTGCTTGACAATGCTCATGCATACATGCATGTGCACACACAGTCACATGTCCCCTTCCTACAGCCAGGGGTAAATATGGAACTGGCAATAAGAAAGACAGATGAGAAGGAAGAAGTCAAGGGCAAAATGAGAAATGAACAAGAGGCCGAGAAGAGACAGAGGAGCAGTAGGCGGGGGATGGCCGATGCCCGTGTAACAGCTTCCTTATCTCCTAGAGTAGGAAGGGGAACAGGGGGCAGAGGAGCAGCAGCTGCACGGGGCTCCTCCCTCTCCCCTGGATAATCCCACGAGGGCCACACAGCTGCCCTAGTTATTGCCTCCATTTGTCTTCCCACAAAAGAGAGTGGGCATGGAGTTAGGAGTGGGCCACCGTGAGGACTGAGAAGAGACCAAAGACTACGTCTCCCAGGCTTTGGGGGAATATCCAGAGAACAAATGCAAACTCTGTAGCATGTAGCAAGGGCTAAGTGACTGTCCTTTAAGACCTGGCCTGCAGCCATGCCACTTGGTTTTGGTAGAAAGAATGCAGGCAAAGCTTGTCTGGAGCTTTGGCTGAAGCCGAGAGAGGGAGGAAGAGCGACAGGGAAGCAGACACAAGCTGCATTTTGCTAGGATGATCTGGGAACCATAAGCGAGAACCCAGGCATCTGGAACCACAAAAGAAAACCTGAACGCAAAGCCAAAATCATGGCATCCCACTAGGCCTGAGAAGAGTGCCCTCCCAAAGCACTTGTGCCCACAGCCCGAGTTCACCCCTCCGGACCTGCCAAGCAAACCCTCCCAACATGCCTGGCCTTCCCAGAGAACATGTCTGCAAGCTTACATCATGGCCTCCATCCAGCTTAAAGCACCACTCAGTCCAGGAAGAGGGAAACTGTTTCAGTGTCCCCCGGTAACCGTTTCCTTAAGTACCCTTGGGCTCTGAGACAGGGAGATACTAGGGACTTGAGATGGCCATTTCTCTTTCAAAACTGGCCATCTGTAGGCGGTGCCTCTACCTAAACAGAGATCAGGAGCTCTCAGCAATCATGTTGTCAGTTTACTGTAGCCCAGAACAGACACTGGGGAAGGCAGGGGGAGCGGCTGCCAAGCTCCCGCCTCCCTGGCACCTCGTGCTGTTTGTCCTCTGCTCCATTCAGAGCCTGGGGAGAAATCTGGGCCCTGTGTAAATAAGACAACCTCCAACCTCCAGTAACTTTAGTCTTTTCTGAGAAAAGAAAACAAAAGAATAGAAAGAAAATTGAAGGAAGCCAGTAAAGGTGGGGGGCACTGCTGGGTACCAGGCAGGTTCTGACAGGCTAGCGGACCCAGGCAGATGGTGGCTGCTCCAAGCCACAGGAAGAGTGCACAGGAGGAACCAGTGATATCAGACAGCCCACCTTGGCATCTTTGGTGTTTGGTCCTGCCTACAATATATGGAAATACATATACTTGGTCCTCCCTACAGTATATGGAAACATTGTTTTCCTCCATCTTCTAGAAGAAGTAAAAGGGTAAGAATTTCAAATTTCATTTTATAAGGAGGAAATGGGAATAAAGACAAAAAGATTGGATAGAAAGTATTACACAACAACTAGAGTAGTACAGCCCGAAAAAGATCAGTTTTGACGAACTCATAGCTACATAACCTCAGACACAGCTTTAGAAAGCCATCAGGATTGCTCAGTGGGTAAAGGCACCTGCCAACAAGCCTGATGATCAGAGTTCAATCGCAAGGACCCACATGACAGAAGGAAAAGATTCCCAGGTGTCCTTTAACCTTTACACACATGCTATGGCATACATGTATACACACACACACACACACACACACACACACACAAAAAATAACAAGTGTAATAAAAAGTTAAAGATACAACTTTGCTAAGCTTTACTTTTTTCACCTATAGAATGGGCATAGTAAGAGTTTCTACATCAAAGAATGGACAGGAGAATTAGATAAGTAATGCATGAAGAGTGTTTAGTATATATATAGCACCTGGCACTTAATTGTCCTCCATCACTGCTACAGTAATTACTGTGGTCCCTGACCCCACAGCCAACCAGGGCAGGCCACTAACCAGTAAATCACATTCTAGAGCCCAACCTCTTCCAGCTAACCCATGGGCTTTTTGAGTACCTGTTCCCAGGAGGTGAAGACAATAGATGTTAACAAAAATCCCCACACCAGAATAGGTCTGAACCGAAATCCCAGGGCAGACCTAATCCACTCAGAGCCTTCTCAGCGTAGTAGCATCCAGACAGCCAGACCCAAGCACACAGAACTGCCAGCTGCAGGAACAGCTGGGAAACCATCCCATGCTTTGCAAACTGAAGGTTAGAGGATGAGCTCTTCCCACAGACACATTCATTACTATTTATGGGCTGTATGAACGCACACACAGTCACTCACCTCTCCACAAACAGAAGCTAACCATCTAATTTAAGCAGGCAAATATGAAACGCAAAGAGGAGACTGAGAGGACGGCCCTGACATGGAAGCGCAATGTGCTAAGGCTTAAGAAAAGAGGTGGAGTGTTAAAGAACAACTTGAAGGGCAAGAGAATTAGGTTCGGTCAAATAGGCTTTCCCCCAAGATACAGAGTAAGCAGAAAGTCGGGAAAGAACAGAACACAGAGCGTTTGACCATCAACGGGAACATGCCTGTTCACTGCAGTCCACCCGCTAGCTGGCCACCCTGGACTCAGAACTGGCCATCTGTACAGCAGGTACTATGTCTGCCCCAAGGAGAAGGTCATTCCTAGGACCTCTCAAGGACTTCTCTCAAATCCAAGGCAGCCCACAGTGAAAGTGAAGAGAGACTGTTGGAAGACAGACATTTCCAGTGAACACAAGCCTTTTCCTGGCCAGATACCACTTTTCCTGTCTGAAGAGACAACCTGAGAGGCCTTTCCAACAGCAGTACAGGACAGATTCTGGTTCTGCAAGAGAACACAGGAGGCCAAGAGAGCTCAATGGGCCCAACTAGAACCCGAACCCTGGAAAGAGAGGGAGACAACACGGAGAAGTGGAAGCACTGAAGGCGCAGGCTTGACTGTCCTCCAGGAGCTGGGAGGACATGACCTATCTCGTGCCCACTCCAAGAAAGTACTTTTTAAGAAAGTAGCTAAATATATTACAGGAAAATCACAATTTCAGAGACAAAAGATAATGGCTCTATCTAAGAACAACCAAGAAACAAGTAAAGTGATTGAATAAAAGAACATCTTGCCTGTCCCTCTCCAGATTGGCCACAGCCTTCAAAGAATCTGAAGGTTGGAAGCCAAGGCTGAGTTTTCATTTGTATTGCTAAAATGCAGATGTCAAGCAAGCCACTTAATCAGCCACAGAGCAGAGTAGATCCATGAATAAGAAGAGAGGGAAACGGGTAGAGCAAGGGTCTTGGTACTATCAGGACAGGAGTGAGGACTAGAGACAGGAACAAGAGAAGTAGAGTATTGTACGGAGAAACCTCAGAGTACAAAGGAGAGCAGACCAAAAACAGTCCTCAGGGACCACTTCAGGTCAGGAAAAGAAAGGCAGTAGGCTGAGAAGCCTGGGGGGGGGGGCAGCAGTAAGATTAGTGCAGGAGAGCGGAGGCTGCACGGGGAGTACTGCTGCTCCTAGAAGCCAAGGGGTGGTAAGTCAAAGTCTCAGTGCCAAGTATGGGATCCCTTCCCATGTCAGGGAGGCCCCAGGGGTACCCAAAACAGTATAGGCTTAATGCTGTTGCTCTTGGCTACACACCACAGCACAATTGTAAGACCTTCATGCTGGAGACATCACATAGTGGATGTAGGACATAAAGAAATCAAGCTGGAACTGACCTGAGAATTTCCTTCATACTGGCTAGCTTTGATACTGCTGGAAAGAATCATCCTCACTGATCTTATCCAACAGTGGGCCAAGCCTGAGTGCTACAAAACCAGCTTGCCAGGCAAGATATAACCACTGGAGCAATAGAGGCATGACTATATGGAGGTAATCAACTGCTTTCTGACCAGATTTGAGGCCTACTCCACGGAGGGAATTCATAACTGGTACTGTAAATCTGTTGAAAAGTTCACGATCAATGAGGTCATAGGCCCTTAGTGAGGAAACTCCTGCTGTTATTTGGCAAAATGGACCTGCTAACAAACAGCCTTTATATATATTTATGACCATGGATTAGTGCTGGTCTCAACCTTAATCAGAAAATCTTTCTACAGTAGGCAGCAGTTAATGCAGATTCATATCTGGCTAAAGGGCTAAGAAACACTGACTGTTGAGCACTGTTGAGTATCCCTAAATGGAATCACAATCAGTTCCTCTCCCTCTTCCTCTCTTCCTCCCTTTCTCTTCCCCCCTTCCCCCCTCCCTTCTCTTTCCCCCTACCTTCCTCCCTCCCTCTCCTTCTCTCTCTTCTCTTTCCCTCTCCCTCCCTCCTATGCCTCAGGAAATATCACCAAAGATGGGTCAGAAGATGAGCCAGAAAATGGGGAGGAGTGCTCCCTGGACATGAGCTACAGCTATTCTACTCATGAACTCACAGCAGCTGTGGTTACCTGCACAAGATCTATATAAGACCAAGCCAATCAACTCCAACGTGGATGGGAGAGGGGCTCATGAGGCCCCAGGCTAGCTGAAGAGCTACTGGCAGTTAATAATTACTGGGGGAGTTATATTTCTTCAGTGGTATAGCCACTGGTAAGTTTCTTATGTTCTAATAAATAACCCAAAATCTATATATTCACACAAGCAACCATAATTAAACTGAGTCATGAAAGACGAGAGAGAGAGAGGAAGGAAGAAAGGAAAGGAAAGGAAAGGAAAGGAAAGGAAAGGAAAGGAAAGGAAGGAAGGAAGGAAGGAAGGAAGGAGAGAGAGAGAAAGATAGGAAGGAAGGAAGGAAGGAAGGAAGGAAGGAAGGAAGGAAGGAAGGAAAGAGAGAGAGAAAGATAGGAAGGAAGGAAGGAAGGAAAGAAGGAAGGAAGGAAGGAAAGAGAGAGAGAAAGATAGGAAGGAAGGAAGGAAGGAAGGAAGGAAGGAGAGAGAGAAAGATAGGAAGGAAGGAAGGAAGGAAGGAAGGAAGGAAGGAAAGAGAGAGAGAAAGATAGGAAGGAAGGAAGGAAGGAAGGAAGGAAGGAAGGAAGGAAGGAAGGAAGAAAAGTAGAAGAACCCATTGGGAAAAAAAGGAATTCAGAGAAAACAGAAAGAGGCTATGAATGGGTAAGGAGGGATGTGTAATTAAAATACATTATATGCCTTATAAAACGGTTTTTCGAAATCAGGTTTCTCTGTATAACCCTGGGTGTCCTAGAACTCACTTTGTAGTTCAAACTCACAGAATTCACCTGCCTCTGCCTCCCAAGTGCTGAGGAAAATTGTCAAAGAATAAATAAAAATGTTTTTTTTTAAGAGAGTAAGAAAAGCCGGGCGGTGGTGGTGCACATCTGTAATCCCAGCACTCGGGAGGCAGAGGCAGACGGATTTCTGAGTTCGAGGCCAGCCTGGTCTACAGAGTGAGTTCCAGGATAGCCAGGGCTACACAGAGAAACCCTGTCTCAAAAAAAAAAAAACAAAAAAAAAAAACAAAAACAAAACAAAAAAAACAACCAAAACAGAGAGAGAGAGAGAGAGAGAGAGAGGGAGAGGGAGGGAGGGGCTAGAAAGATGGCTCAGCAGTTAAGAGCACTTGTTCTCCTGGAGGGCATGAGTTCGGTTCCCAGCACCCACCGCAGGCAGCTAGCTCAGAGCCATCAGTAACGCCAGCTGAGGGTCTGATGCCCTGGCTTCCGGGGGCACCTGAACAGACACGCATATACTTGCATGCAGGTACACACACCTACACATCATTAAAAATAATAAAAATAAATTTTTTTTTTTTTGGTTTTTCGAGACAGGGTTTCTCTGTATAGCCCTGGCTGTCCTGGAACTCACTTTGTAGACCAGGCTGGCCTCGAACTCAGAAATCCGCCTGCCTCTGCCTCCCGAGTGCTGGGATTACAGGCGTGCGCCACCACGCCCAGCTAAAAATAAATATTTTTAAAAGAAAGAATTATAAGAAAAATCACGTTATAGACAGCAATGCCAAAAGATCAATCTGAATAAGGAGGAATTGATACATTGGGTTTGGCAATGAAGCAGCAAGGGGGGCATTCATTCACAGAGGAGTGGCATGTTGTTTTAACTTTGTATACTTCGGAGGTTGGAAACATTCAACATTCCACTGGAGTCTTTTTTTTTTTCCCCCCTTTGGTTTTGCGAGACACGGTTTCTCTGTGTAGTCCTGGCTGTCCTGGAACTCACACTGTAGACCAGGCTGGCCTCGAACTCAGAAATCTGCCTGCCTCTGCCTCACAAGTGCTGGGATTACAGGCGTGCACCAACACGCCTGGCTCCCACTGGAGTCTTAATAAAAAAAAATATATACTCTAATAGCATCACAGGGGTTCTCCAAGGATCAGGTTCCTATGACAATATATAGCCATGTCCCATTGCACACACTCCCAGGCAGTGAGGAGGAGTCATCCCATAGGAGAAATGGGGCAGGGAGGCAAATCCTCCAAGGAGAAACTCAGGTCAGACCTAATTCTACTGACTCTGAGCCCTTAGTCATGCCCCAGTCTGCTCAGAAGCATTTGTTCTTTGTTGAGTTGTACTGACTACAACTGTAGCAGTTGGTGTGGAAGAGAACTGTGCCAGACTCCTTCCCCCATATTCCAACGCAATAACTAAGCACCTCAGAGGACATTCAATTCTGCCAAATAACAACGACACCCTACATTTATAGAGACTGTGTATGTCTCACTTACTCACCACTACAACCCTCTGAGGTGGTTCTAGCATGCTGCTCATTTTACCCATGAGGGGAGCAGCATTCAGAGGTTAAGTAACTACCCAGAGTTCATGCAGCCAGAGAACAATAGATTGAGAATGGAAAGCCAGTTTGGCCCCAGAAACAGGGCTCTTTTCACAGGTCGTGCTGTCTCTCCATTGGTCTGTGAAATCAGCCTCAGAAACTCGGTCCATCATTTTATCTGTTCTGCAATAGTATAAATAAAAACTCACAATTTTTTGTCATGAGAAAAATTTTAAATGAGCCTACTGGGGCCCTCTTGTGGATAGACCTGCTTCTATCGTGTCCAAGTTACTGAGTCTCTGTCTCTGTCTTTCACACACACACACACACACACACACACACACACACTCACACAGAGGATGTGTGAAAGACCCTCAGCCTGGTCACTATGCCTTCCACTTGATAAGCTCTGAGCACAGAGTGTGCAACTAGACTCTCCTTTATAATTTTTTTTTGGCTCTGCCTGAGGTCCTGAGGGTGATCAGCTGGTGCTGACCGGAACAATCAAAGTTACAAGAAACTCTACTTCATCTCATCTCTACTCTAATATAATGACTCTGGATTGATTCAGATTCCCAACTAGCTGTGTGACTTTGAACTAGATGATTAACGTTGTTAAGTCTCAATATCTTTAAAGGTGACTTGGCAAGTAACTACTAAGTTGTATGGTTATCAGATTAAATCAGATAACAAAACATACAGAACAGTGCCTGAGACAAAGTGGAATTTCAAGTAACCTTGTAGCTAAGTTGGGCATGGTGGTACAAAACTTTGATTCCAGTACTCTGGAAAACAAGCCAGGCATATCTCTGTGAGTCTGAGGCCAGCCTGGCCTACACAGCAAGTTCCCGGACAGCCAGTACTACACAGTGTGACCTTTTCATCACAAAATAAAAATTTTAAAGCTTGTAGTTAAATATCTATTATTAGAGAATATTCTGAGCAAAGCAAAGATTCTGTCACCATCCAAAATTGCCTCTGCTTGGAGCCCAGTCCTGAGCTACAAATTACCCACAAATGTGGACTACAGGATGGCTGGGTACACACGCTGAAACGTAAGTGATACTGGCTGCCTCGGAATCAGCACCAGCTGATCAAAAGCAGAGAGATGCTTCAGAGTCCAGGTTCCTGATAACCCAGCTGTCTCCACATCCCTGCTGTCGCTCTTCTATCTCTACAGAGTAGCAGGGATTTTAGGAACAGCCACGGCAAGCACCACAGAGCAGGGATCAGAATTCATTTTTCTGTTTTTCTGACGCCTCTGGGCTTCCAAAGGACACCAGAGTTTCTTAGTGGGACCAGAAGATTCTGGAGGAAGGTAAAAGTTTCAGTTCATAGTTCCAAGCAATATACCAACCCCTATTATGTGCTGGTGTGGGTTATAAGCACTCAGTAGTCATACTCATACAGATACTATTTATATTTTTATCTTTATTTTTTATGTGTTTGAGTGTTTTGCCTGCATGTACATAAGTGCACTGTAGGGTGTTTCTGATGCTGTCCTGTTCCCCAATTGGTTCTTGATCTGTCAGTAAAGAAGCCATTTGCTGGGCAGAAGAAATAGGTGGGACTTCTGGGTCCCTGGAGGCAAGAGATGGACACAGGGAAGGAGAGTTTGCCAAGCTTTGGAGAGAGAAAGAATCAAGCAGCCATGTAAGGTCTTGGGAGGAGTGGTGGCCTGTGGCTGCTCCTCTAAGCGGGTGGCGTTAGCAGGGATTAGATGTATCTGAGCATCTAAAGTTTAGGGCAGGTGGGAGGTGCTGATATAAGAATATTGATAAGGAATCTGGGAGTGGTAGGGCATGCATACCTTTAATCCCAACACTTGGGAGGCAGAGGCAGGCAGATTTCTGAGTTCGAGGCCAGCCTGGTCTACAGAGTGAGTTCCAGGACAGTCAGAACTACACAGAGAAACCCTGTCGGGGGAGGGGAGGAATATTGATAAGGGCACACTTTTCCAGGCGGGAGATAGTAGCACCCAGAAATTGTGTCCAAAGGTAAGTTGAAACTGAACAACTTTTATTGGTGGATTGGGTGAAGCTGTGTCGGGACTGGTAGCAATGCCCCATTCCAGGAGCTTAGGCGGGGTAGCAAAAGCTACGCGCAACAGTGTATCAGTTGCATACAGTACCCTCAGAGGCCAGAACTGGGTATCAGATAACCTGGAACTGGAATTATAGACAGTTGTTAGCTGCCCTGTTGATGCTGGGAACAAGGTTCTCTGAATCAGGCTTTCCACATCTAAGGCTCAGATGGTGCAATGATTTAAAATAAAGTTCTCTGGGGATATACCATGAGGAAACAGATGCTTCCGTAGCCAATGTGAAATACAACTTTCTAATTGGGAGAGAGCTAACAACTAGGATCCTCCTTAACTTACAGGGAACACACACAGACAAAACAACAGTTACCTGTAAAAACATTTTGTGGCAATATGAGAGGCTAGGCCACCAAGCATAGAAATTACAACTACCCATGTTGGCTTTGACCGTCATCAGGTAACTGAAACATTATATTTTATTTTTAAATGCTTGAGAGCCCACAGCTATTTATAATACCACATCCTTAAAAATTTGAAAGGAAGATGAATTTTAAAACATACACATTTACATATGTAGGCAGATACACACACACACACACACACACACACACACACACACATACACACACACACACAAATCAGATGCCTCTCAACATAACTCAAAGACCCATAACTCACAGGTTTCACAATCTCACCCAACACCCAGAGAAAATCCAGGCGCCTTCTCCAAAAGATGGTGGGAGGCTGGGTAGGTAGCCAAGAAACAAAGAAACCTAAACTCAGCACTTGGCACACAATTAAGGAGCAGAGAATTTTAAATGCATTGTTTCTGGCTCTAAATATATCTACATTTATTACCAATTTGGGATCAGAAACTACATTTAGTTCTGCCGTGACCACATGCTAAAAATATTAAGCAGAGTATTGCCTAGGAAACGGCAGCCCTGTTTCAGAACTACCTCTGCCACATTCCCAGAACTAGCCTTCCTGGGCTTTGCTCAGACACTCATTTTAGTAGAATTGTCACTATTCTACCAAAGTCTCCTTTGCATCCTAGAAGACGAAGATGGACGTGTACAAGTCTGTAATCACAGCACTTAGGAGACTGGGCAGGAGGACGTTTGAGGTCAGAGCAGACTATATAGTGAGTTCTAGTCAAGACTAGCCAAAAAAAGATGAGGGAGGAAGGTAATGGGGTGAATATGAACAAAATACAGTATGTACACGTGTGAAAATGCCTTAAGAATATTATTTATGTATAATACATGCTCATGTAAAGTCTGAAACATTCAAAGTGACAAAAATGGGGAGTGGCACATAATCCCAAAAAGAGGAGAGCAAGAGTGGAAGGTCGGCTTTAAACTCCAGGCCAACCTCAGAAACACAGCACGGGCGAGAGAGACAGACACAGAGAGAGACACAGACAGACATAGAGACAGAGTCAGAGACAGGAAGGAAGGAGAAGGGAAGAGAAGGGAATAAAGAAGAGAAGGGAAGAAAAGAAAAAGCAAAGGAAAGGACAAGAAGCCTTTCCAAGGTTTCCTAGTTAGCATTAACTGTCAACTTGGCACAACCTAGAACCACTTGGAAAAGATCTAAATCAACCATCTTTTATCAGTTTGCTTTGTCTGTTGTTGTCTTGATTGCTAACTCATGTGGGAAGGCCACCATGACCAGGCCCATTCCCTGGGCAGGCAGTCCTGGGCACTATGAGGAAGCTAGATAAGAAGCCAGAGAACAAGGCATCAGGCAGCAGCATTCTTCCATGGTTTCTGCTGTGCTTTCTTGACAGTGGATGAGTTCCTGGATTGGAGAAACGCTGTGTAGAGTAACACGCAGTCTTGCTTTCAAGGTTCTTGGCCTGACTACCCTTGCTGATGGGCTAGTGATCTGCAAGTGTAAGAAAAAACCCTTTCCTCCCCTAAGTTGTTTTTAGCGAAAGTATTTCTGCATGGCAACAGAAAGGAAACTAGAACCTTGTGCTCTCTTCGGTAGTCAAGTTCTACTTCACAGACTTGTCATAGCTGAAATTCACCTGACTGGCTAATCCACCAAGGTTAGAAATAACTGTCTGTCCAACTTAGTCCTTGTATCCTCAAGGTCCAACACTGTCTGGCACTCAAAAAAACAAAACAAAACAAAAAAACAAACAAAAAAACCCTGTTGATTGAGTAAAAGCAAAAACATTTAAAAGAATCATGGGATAGCAAACGATTATCCATTTTTAAGACTGTTTAGAGGACTGGAGAGATAGCTCAGCAGTTAAGAGCACTGTTGCAGAGGACCTGGGTTCGATTCCAAATACCCACAAATAGCAGCTCACAACTGTCTGTAACTCCTGTCACAGTGATCTGATGCCCTCTTCTGGCATCAGTGGGACCAGCACAGACATGGTACACAGAAATACATGCAGGCAAAACACCTAAACACATCTATTGGGATCAATAAAAACAGGTAAGGAAAATATTACTGAGGAGATAGAAGTAGAAAAATAATTGAAAATTCAAGGCCAGCTAGAGCTACATAGTGAGACCTGTCACTACACACCCCTTCTCAAAAGAGTGGAAGAAGCATATATACTCAAAACAATCTTGAAAAAGAACAAAATAGGAGACAAAAGTTGAAGAATTTACAAGTCCCTACTTCAAAATGTACTACAAAGTCAATTAAAAAAAAAAGGAAGACCTGACAGAGGATAAACATATAAACCAATGGGAATGACCTGTGAGGACAGAATACAACTATCGCTAAGCAACTGACATTTAAAAGAATATTATTTACGTGTGTGTGTGTGTGTGTGTGTGTGTGTGTGTGTGTACACATATGTGTGTGTAGGTCATTTCAATCTAGAATGTTTTTTGATGCAGAAAAGTTTTTGAAGTAGATGAGTATGTGTACATATAATTATTTTTAAATTTTATCTTCACAAACTTTTCTGCATCAGAAAACATTCTAGATTGGAAAAATAAAACAAAAAAGTTTAGGGATATAGTTCAGTTGCTCTCAGACACCCACCACTAGGGAGAAAATGCTTGCAAATCAAGTCTGATAAGATAATATTAGGGTACTGGAGAGATGGCTCAGCAGTTAGGGGAACTGACTGCTCTTCCTAGACCCAAGTTAAAAATCCCAGTACCCACATGGCAGCTTATTACTGTAACTCCAAGACTGGATACTCTCACACAGATATATATGCAAGCAAAAGCACTAATATACATAAAAACATTTTAAGTAAATTAAAAAAAAGAATATAATATCAGAATACATAATACAACTCAACAACAGAAAGACAAACCCAATTTGTTTTTTGTTTTGTTTTGTTTTGTTTTTTGTTTTGTTTTTGAGACAGGGTTTCTCTGTATAGTCCTGGCTATCCTGGAACTCACTCTGTAGACCAGGCTGGCCTCGAACTCAGAAATCCGCCTGCCTCTGCCTCCCAAGTGCTGGGATTAAAGGTGTGTGCTACCACTGCCCAACTAAGACAAACCCAATTTGAAAATGGGAACTTAGCCGGGAGTGGTGGCGCACGCCTTTAACCCCAGCACTTGGGAGGTAGAGGCAGGTGGATTTCTGAGTTTGAGGCCAGCCTGGTGCAGAGGCAGGAGGATTTCTGAGTTCGAGGCCAGCCTGGTCTACAAAGTGAGTTCCAGGACAGCCAGGGCTACACAGAGAAACCCTGTCTCAGAAGAAAGAAGGAAGGAAGGAAAGAAGGAAGGAAGGAAGGAAGGAAGGAAGGAAGGAAGGAGAGAGAGAGAGAGAGAGAGAGAGAGAGAGAGAGAGAAAGAAAGAAAAAGGAAGGAAGGAAGGAGAGAGAGAGAGAGAAAGAAAAAGGAAGGAAGGAAGGAGAGAGAGAGAAAGAAAGAAAAAGAAAGAAAGAAAGAAAGAAAGAAAAAGGAAGGAAGGAAGGAAAGAGAGAGAAAGAAAGAAAGAAAGAAAGAAAGAAAGGAAGGAAGGAAGGAAGGAAGGAAGGAAGGAAGGAAGGAAGGAAAAATGGGAACTTAAACCTTGGATTTCTGATCTTTAACTACTACCCACTAAGTGGTGGGAATACAGCCCTCAAATCAAAGCACACCCTAAAGTATAGGTTCTATGCTGAACCTAAGAATCGAAGAACATGATACTAAAAGTCTTCCCAGTCTCAGAGTTTATTTCTAACTCTCCAAATGGCCTCATCGCAACCCTGATTGGCACAGCAAGAGCTTATCCATTAACAATTCACTGCATCAGCACTACAGAGGAGAGCAATCAGCGTGGGAAACAGCTGAATTATGTCAGCAGCTGTAAACTGAGTGCTGTCATTTCTCCAAGTCCATGTTCAACTATGTCCCAGGCCTCAACACTGAACCTGCATTTGTCCAGTATCTATGTCATTACAGGAACCAAACTTGAGTTCAAGAAACTATTAAAAACACCAACAAACTGATAGTTAAATAACTGTTTACTATGTAACACTTTCGCTTCAAATATCCCCTGGTCTGTTAGTTACTCAAGAGTATTGGGTGACAGTAGGAAGCACACTGCTCCCAAGCCCCAGCTTTGGCAAGGTAAAGCAGGAGATGGATGCATTTCCCTGGGGAAGCACCAAGAGTTGCTCAGGTCTTCTTCTAGAGTTTCCTAATGAGGTGGTTTCTCTTTACAGTTTTGCTGGTCTCCACAGAACAGCAAGATGACCAACAAACACATTCTGAGCATGGAAAAGAACCAAGACAGCAACAACTTTTTTTTTTAAGTGTAGTTTTTTAAAGCACACATAAACCCAAGAGAGTTATTTTTCCCATCTGGTATTTGTTCTTAGAAATGGTATATCCAGAAACATTTATGCATGTGAATAAGGGTTTGTGACAGCAGGTAGGGTCAAGGGGCCTTGCAAGATGCCACCAACCAAATCCCAGCCTGCCAGGCGTCATCAGCCTGCAACTGACAGAGGTACAGCTAGCCAACAGCAACATCCAAGACAGCAATTTGCAAAGGGATTCTGGGTTCCAATGAGTGAGCTTGTGATGGAGATGCCAGCAGGACCCAAAGTCTCTCTTGCCACAGTAAGCTTGGGGATGGCTCACCAGCTAGCCTTTTCCCTGAACTAGATCAGCTAATGAGAACAACATGCCACCGGCCTGTTCAAGACATATTCTAGAACCAGTCCACTTTACCAATGGCTTTTAGGCAGAATATATCTGGCTAAAATCAGAAATCATCTAAAGCCTATAATTTAGGTGTGCTACCCAACCCCAGGGGGTCAGTCGTAAGTAAGACAACGTGGTTTGTTTTATTTTATATCCATAGATGTTTTGATGGCATGTATGGCTGTGTACCATGTGTGTGCCTTGGTGCCTGTGGAGGAAGGAAGAATGAGTTAGACCCACTGGAACTGGAGTTACAGATGGTTGTTGAGCCCCCTTGTAGGTGCTAGACATCAAACCTGTTTGTCTGCCAGAGTTCTTAACCACTAAGTTTGCCTTAACCAGTGCTCTTAACCACTAAGCCATCTCTCCAGACCTAAGATAACGTAATTTTAAGAACAATAAGGTATGAGAAATGCCCAGTCCTTTCCTCGTCTCGACGTTCTAACAAGCACCTCAGTTCATTACCGCTTCCTTACAGAGCCACTCCCTCGGTCGTGGCTGACCTTACTTTGTCTCTGTTGCCCAGTCTCTCCCTATGCCTTCCTCTATTTTGCCTAAGAGCTTGTCAGATGAGAAGCAATTTTTCATAATTATTCCATTCTGCCTCTCACCACTCAGACTCTTCTTGTGGTGACTCTCAAACTAACAGCAGCAGCAGCCTCTGGTAAAGCCTAGAGAAAACACTATCTTCAAGAAGCCTGGTTAATACTGCAGGCTCTCACCATGAAAAGCAACTACTCAGATAAACAACCCGTAAAGACATAAGCCCTGGCTCCAGAGAAGCCAGATGCTCAGCTTCTGAGTCACAGAAATGGGAAAGCATCCGAAGCCCACATCAGCTACATCCCCACAGCACTGGTGGACAGCCTACGTACTACCTGAGGCTTACACCCACACGAAAGCCATCGCAACCCTAGGGAAGTAGTTAACAGGACAGTCCTAAACCATATTTTTGCAAATTGTTCACCCTCCCAAATAGCACCACAAAAATAATAAAAATTCATATATTATGAAAAAAATTAAAAATTAGAACATTCATGTCCAGTGTTACTTCAACACATTCAACTGGAAGATAATAAATCTTTCTAAATGTATTTGTCAAGGCCTGCAACACCCTAAATATGAACCAGATGCTAAGGATGTATAAACAAACAGAGATATTCTACCCTAGAAGCTCCCAGAAGGACAAAGGACATACTAAGTTCAAGTCCTGCCAAAGATAGTTTTCAGGAGAGAATGCAAACCCTGTGTGGGTCATAGAGGGCTTCCTGGAAGAAGTGGTAAGCTTGGAAGGCTGAGAGTAGGGAACGAGTTAGGCAAACGGCAATGAAGGGACAGCGCAAGCAGAGGCCACAGCGCTTCGCGATGACTAGAAGACCCAAAACTAGGTGTGTGCATTTATTTCAACACACACACACTGGTGCAAACAGCTGAAGGGCAGCGAATGTCAGAACATACAAGGGCCTTCTTTTCCATAGATATAAGTTCTGAACACATAACCCATTGTACTGTCCTAGCAAATCTCTGGAATCTGTTTTCAGAATGGTCTTAAGAGAGAAAAAGGGAGAGAGAATGAAGCTTGCCATCTAGGTAAGTGGATCAACATAGTTTGTGAACTCTGCTCATGAACTCGCTCCTCAGCCTTGTAATTCAGAGCAAACAGAATTTGGGGTTGGATCATATTAGCTACCCACAGAGAAACAATGCAGAGTGATCTCAACATCAAAGCAACACAAGATTCTCAGCACAGCCTTCATGCTGCCTCACCTGACGGATAATCCCACTGCAGTTTGCATTCACTTCACACTCAAGCACAAAGCAGAACCCTTGTCCTTCACTCTACAGGCCTGACCCTCCTCTGGAGCTGCCGATAAATCAGAAACACATGAGCACTGTGTTCCCACGTTCCCTTCTCTTCCACCCTACTCGGCAATTACTATCAGTTAATTTACCAAGCATTCCAATTCTCCTTGTTCCTGTTCAAATCCCTAATTGCTGGAAGCCATTCTCACGTTTTAAGAAGAGGGCATTGCCTAGAGGCTTTGATAGGTCAGACTCAGGCAGGCCATAGTGAGGAAGCAGGAATCACGAGGCTTTCACTTGCTCAACCCAGGGTTGCTGGAATAATCAACATCTACTCGCCTGAACTCTTTAAATAGCTCTCAATAAAATTCACTTTTTTCTTCAAATAAAGAAAGGCACTCACAGCCCATTGAACAGCAACAGATACCAGAGGCCTCAGGGAAGATCTGGGCCTGCATGGATTCTTTAGAAATGTCACTGCTTTAAGAGCCCAAAACCTAAAAGCGAGTCCTATGGTGACAGAACTCAAATCCTAAACAAAGAAAGCTTAGCTTGACACATTTACCCTTCACTGGCCATGGAGACAAATTCCGAGGATAGCCACTAAGCTGCAGTCTCCGTTCCCAGGCCATCCCTGTCCTGCACCGCCAGAAGGAGAGTCAGTAGGTGGAACCAACCGCATCTGCCAAAGCAGATGCAGAAGGCAATCTTCAGGAGGATATGGGTACCCACAGCGTGCTAGAACTGCTCTCCAAAACAAATACAAAATATAGGAAAGACCCAATCCGTCTCTCAAGCTCAAACCACTGGAAATGTTTCCTTCGCCCTATTTCTTGAAATTGACCCTCAAAGGACTTAGAAGGAATAAATGTAGGAGAATGAACAAATCCACGAAGGAAATGCGCAAATAGCGGAGCGAGGGACCGGGAGGAGCAGCAGGAAGGAGAGGACGAGGCTCCTGGCACACAGCCACCGCGTCCCCATGCCTCTGAACACAACCTGCACAGGGTGCCGAGAGCACGCAGGTGTGCCCAGACTGAGAGGAGACTAGCAGAGAAAGGCATCCCGCTGGCCTCCCCGGCCCGGCAGCTTTCCAAATGTTTAACGGCACCTCCTGTTTTCCTGATATTAAACCATGCCTGGCAGCAGACAGCAAATCAAACCTTCCCTTTTTAACGTACCGAGTCCTAAGGGGCCTTATGATTTTTTTTCTAAGGAAACCCTCATCCTTCATCTCCTTGATTAAAAACTGATTTCATGGGCTGGAGAGATGGCTCAGCGGTTGAGAGCACTGACTGCTCTTCTGAAGGTACTGAGTTCAAATCCCAGCAACCGCATGGTGGCTCACAACCATCCAGATGAGATCTGACATCCTTCATCTGGAGTGTCTGAAGACAGCTACAGTGTACTTAGATATAACAATAAATAAAATCTTTTTAAAAAAACTGATTTCCTTTGGCTTTCACTAGGTAGGTACAAGGGGGAAGCAGATTCCCAGTGTTAACCTGCCCAACAGGGCTGTGCCGAGCCCAGTGACGGCCCAGCTGGGTCTCAACCCACTGCTGAGGAAAGAAAATTAAAAAGCTCACAACGTGGAGCTTAAGCTCCAGCCAAAGGAATTATCTTCTCACAAGTGTCTCTGTTGGATTTTTGGTTAATAGAAAAAAACCTTTTTAAAGAGAAGGAAAAGAAACCCCAAGGATATTTAACATGAAACTTAGAAATTCTATATTTTTCAAACTCCCTTGAAGGGAGAAAAGGCAGAGAGGTCTTTATTTCTCAGTCCTACTTTCCAAGACTTCGTCTGTTGATATGACAGTGTTGTAAAATTTTTCAATTTGCAGAGAGCACGGCTGAGGAATTTTAAGCTGCTGTGCAGGCGCTCTGTGGTGAGCCGAGGTTTGAGCAGTTGCTCTCCTACATGGAACACCGAGCTCAGCAGCACTGCCTTGGGCGACCAGGCTGAGATCAAACACCAGGCCCTCAGGCCGGTGACAGGCCAGTCTCCTCACCCAGACTCCCACATACAGGTGAGGAGCTGGAGACAACAGGCAGCCTTCATTACTCTGTCAAAGGATCCTGGGGTACAAAGATCAGCAAATGAACACTCCTTGATTACTCAATAGCCACTGACCCTATCTCCTGCCTTACTAAAAACCTGCATTTTTCTATGACCCTCAAAACACAGAGTGTGGGGGCTGGAGAGAGGGCTCCACAGTCAACAGCACCAGCTGCTCTGCTAGAGGTCCTGAGTTCAGTTCTGTGAAGACTATTCTTGGTTGCCGATTTGATTATATCTAGAATTAACTATTGAGTGACTTTTTGCTTAATTTGAAGTGGGAAGATTCATTCTAATCTGGATCTCTGAGATGGGAAGACTGGCCTCTAAGCCAGGCCACGCCTTCTACCTATTGGTGCTGCTGGAAGAAGGAATGTTTGCTCTCTCTCTGCTTTACCTCACTCAGGTCACCCCTTCCCTGGGAGTGGAGCCTACTTCTTCAGATTCTGGAGTATACTGGAGACCAACTGAGATATCCAGCCTCATGGACGGAACAACTACTGGATTCTTGGACTTTCCATTCATAGGCAACCATTGTGAGAGTAGCTGGACTATAGCTTGTAAGGCATTCCAATAAATCCCCTTTCTAATTATGGAATTCATTCTATAAATTCTGTTACCCTAGAGAATGCTGACTAACACTCTGACCCTGCACCACCCAGCCCTAATCGAAATCTGCAGCGTTGTCTTCCTGCCCTTTCTCCACTGCTCTGACACCCTGCCTCCCGCCACAGGGTTTTGCATGTGTCGCTCCTGTTGTTTAGAATGTCATGTCCTCCTTGCCGTCACCTGACAAATGCCTGCTCAGGTGGAAAGGCTCTCCATGCTTCTAAAACCCTCTACTCTGGAGGAGATTCAGTGCCGTCAGAGCGCCTGCCTTCGCCTCAGCGTAGTGCACTGCTTTTTCAAACCGGCCTTCTCCCTGGTAGACTGTGAGGTTCTTTGTTGTTGTTGTTGTTGTTGTTGCTTGAATTTTGGTTTTTTGTTTTTTGTTTTTTTTTTTGAGACAGGGTTTCTCTGTGTAGCTGTAGCTGTCCTGGAACTCACTCTGTAGACCAGGCTGGCCTCGAACTCAGAAATCTGCCTGCCTCTGCCTCCCAGAGTGCTGGGATTACAGGTGTGCGCCACCACGCCCGGCGACTGTGAGGTTCTTAAGGATGGAGACCCACACTCATTCTGCATCTAACACGCTTGATGGCAACTGCCACAAAAGAAATGCCAGCCTTCCAAACTAGCATATATCAAGAAATACTAAAAACCAGAGCCTAAATGAAATAGGAATAAAGCAATACAAGGAGAAAAAAGAAAAGAAAAGAAAAGAAATGCCAGCCTTCTTTCTCTATATTGTCTTGATTCACTTCCCAAAGCCAGTTATGTATGTGCTGCTGCTGCCATCACCACCACCACCACCATCACCACCACCATCATCATCACCACCATGACCACCACCACCACCACCATCATCACCACCACCACCATCATCACCACCACCACCATCACCATCATCATCACCATCATATCACCATCATCATGACCACCACCATCATCACCATCATCACCACCACCACTACCACCCACGCCTCACATATCAGTGTCCTTAATGGACAACAGACCCAGATTTTAAATTTAAACATGTTCACCAGCAGTCTGTGCAGTACTTACTAAGCAACGGGCACAGTACTCAGTAACTAATAGAGAGACTGGGGCCCCTCTCCTGCCTTTTAGAAGACAAAAAGGACATTTACAAGAATACTTACTACATAGTACTACATATAATAGAGAGACTCCGGGCTGGAGAAGGCACAAGAGAAGCGCCCCGATAACTAAGCCAGTCTTCCCATCCACCCCAAGCAAGCTGTTCCATTCTTATAGACTGAAATCCTCCCAGTATCTCCCCAACACCCCACAGTGTCGAATCCAGACGACTTTCCGCTGGCCTTCCACATGTTCTAGATTAATCCAGGCTCCTTTTTAGCGTCCCCTTTGTTACTCTCTTCGGCTCCTTTCTCAGGCATTCTCCCTGCGTCTTCCCTATCCTAAGCCAGCCTGCCCACCAAGAGTCTTAGTAGATGCTCACTTGACATTTATTTTCAAATCTGCTCAGGTGGCTTAGCGTGTGTGAAGCCCTGCGTCCAATATCCAGCAGTGCACACCTCAAGTGCAGGGTGACACACCTGTAACCCCAGGACTCAGGAAGCAGGAAGAGGAGGATTACAAGTTCAGGGTTATCAGTGGCTACATACCCAATTCAAGGCTAGCCTCAGTGGGAGATTCTGACTTCAAAATAAAAATCTGCATTTATACAGAACATGAGTTGCAGTCCCATCTATAATAATATACACAGAGTGAGCAAAAAACCAGGAAAAATTAAAAGTGCAACAAGCCAGTCTCCACACAGCCTTCTTCCTACTGCTTCCTTTGGTTCCTTCTCTCTGTCAGCTTGATGCAATCTAGAATCACCAGGGAATCATCCTAATTGAGGAATCATCTAGATTGGTTTCACCTGTGAGCATGTCTGTGGGAGACTGTCTTGATTACTGTTAGAAGACCAAGCCCACTTGGGAGGCAGAGGCAGGCAGATTTCTGAGTTCGAGGCCAGCCTGGTCTACAGAGTGAGTTCCAGGACAGCCAGAGCTGTACAGAGAAACCCTGTCTTGAAAAACAAGAAGAAGAAGAAGAAGAAGAAGAAGAAGAAGAAGAAGAAGAAGAAGAAGAAGAAGAAGAAGAAGAAGAAGAAGAAGAAGAAGAAGGAGAAGACCACCACACCAAGCCCACTGTGGGTGGTACCATTCCATTTGCAGGAGGTCAAAAGCAGGACACAGGCAGCACTGGTATACATATCTCTCTATGTATGCTCTTGGCCGTGGATATGGTGGAACTAGCTGCTTCATGCAGCTTATGCCTGGACCTCCCCTCAGTGATTGACAGTAGATAACCTGGAACTGTAAACCAAATAAACACCTCAGTTGCTTTCTGTCAGGCTATTCCATCATATAACAGAAATAAAACTAGAATAGCCCTCAAGCGATGTTCTCTCTCTGTTACATTCCAGGGAGATTTAGTGCACACACACCCATTCACTAGCATCTAGGCATTGGTCCTCTGGGCCTGTCCTGGATTTCTGAATGCTAAAGTTACTCTGTAGCTACCCAGTCAGTTAATCAATATGAACCTCTATGAACCAAGAATCGTATTCCCTATAACACCATGCTCAATGCCCTGTACATAACATGTATGATCAATGTTTATGATTGAATCATGGTAAGAAAATCAAATAATCCTCTCTTGTTCAGGAATTCCAATACCACCACCACAACAAATTCTCCAGAGCAGCATGTGGTCAGAGCCTGCCTTTCCAACTTCAAGCCTCTTAAATCAGTTTAGTCCATACCAGAGGGACCTTTACTCACGTAAGGAGGTGCTGACAGTCTTTCCACCACTGTGCTAAGAGAGGAACCAGTGTTGTAAAACACCCTCTTAATGAAGGAACTTACAGCCTGTTAGTATAGATTGAGGGGAAAATTTCTCAAGGAACCAGAAATAAATGGAAGGGAATAAAAGAACAGAAATTAATGAACACTGTAATTATCCCCTGAAGCTGCAAATCAGAACAATTCTCACTAGAAGACAAGTATGAAAAACAAGATAGGATGCTTCTGGGATACATTCATGAAACAGCAGGTAACAGAACGGATAAAACATGTTTGTAATAACTCACCAGGGACAGCTACCTTTTTGCTAATAGCTATCAGGCACTGAATGCCACTGTAAAAAATTATATTCTTCCTTTATTATGGAGTTACGATTATCCATGGGAATGCAGCACGTGGCCATTTTGAATGATAACTAGGAATAATTTTATATCTTTGCTTATTCTTAAGTATCTAGGCAAAAGCAGATAATTTTTTAAAAGCCAGATTATACCTCCCTATCTTAGATTGCTTCTGCTGAAACAAGAAACTACCATGACTGGTGTCATAAATAACAACATTGAAGCCGGGCGTGGTGGCACACGCCTATAATCGCAGCACTTGGGAGGCAGAGGCAGGCAGATTTCTAAGTTCGAGGCCAGCCTGGTCTACAGAGTGAGTTCTGGGACAGCCAGGGCTACACAGAGAAACCCTGTCTCGAAAAACCAAAAACAAAAAATAATAAATAAATAAATAACAACATTCATTTTTCTCAACATTCTGTAAGTTTAAGATATGGGTTGGAGACTGTCTTAGTCAGGGTTTCTATTCCTGAACAAACATCATGACCAAGAAGCAAGTTGGGGAGGAAAGGGTTTATTGAGCTTACACTTCCATGCTGCTGTTCATCACTAAAGGAAGTCAGGACTGGAACTCAAGCAGATCAGGAAGAGCTGATGCAGAGGCCATGGAGGGATGTTTCTTACTGCCTTGCTTCCCCTGGCTTGCTCAGCCTGCTCTCTTATAGAACCCAAGCCCAGGGATGGCACCACCCACAAGAGGCCCTCCCCCCTTGATCACTAATTGAGAAAATGCCCCACAGCTGGATCTCATGGAGGCACTTTGCCAACCGAAGCGCCTTTCTCTGTGATAACTCCAGCCCGTGTCACATTGACACACAAAACCAGCCACTACAGAGACCATTCAGTTTCTGGTGAAGACCTCATCCTAGCTCGGAGAGAGAGAGCTGCCTTTTTACAATGTCCTAATACAAGAAAGAACCAAAGGAATCTATTTTGAATAGATTCCACTTTTGAATGAGGGTCAAATAAAGTTTCAAGTACCCAAGACCTTCCTGGGTAACTGACATCCTGGTTGGCAAATCAAGACATGAATGCTGGGTAAGTTGCCCTGTCACAGTTGAATAACTCAACCAATGGGAACAAGATAAATGTCCACAAAGGCATCTTCCTAAAGAAGTCCCCTCTCCCTAAATCCTGACTGATGGGATAACTTGTCACAGATGTGTGTGGTTTTGGAGCTGAAATGCTCTAACATTCTGGCTCAGGGTCCAAGTTCAGCTCCCAGTCTAGCTCCCAGTGTGGTCTGTGGCCCTGATCCATCAGTTCCAGCCAAATACAGTAAAATGTTGCCATCTGCTTAAATAGCTACCAAGATGTATGTCCCAAGGCGCAGTCAGCTCCAGAGTCTGTGCTGCTATTGTCCCTGACTGCCTCGTTCAAATATAGACCTTGCTTTGTGTGGACTCCTGTGCCTGCTTGGGTTGTTTTGGCTTTCGGTCCCTAACACTAACATGGCCTTTCCCAAATGTATGCACAGAAAACACGAAAGAAAGGACACAAGAACAAAAGTGAGTGTAAGCAGGCAAGCTCACGGGTGCCTCTTACGGGAACACTAATCCTACGGAATCAAGGCCACGCGCTTTCTGCAAACACACCCAGAGCTGGGCCAAGGTTTGCAGTGCATGACTTGGAGGGACACATATTCAGACTGTACACACTCTGAAAGAACAGCCCACATTCCAAGAAGGAAAGAGGGAGGCCTGGGAAGAAGTAACCTTGGAGATATCTGCTTGCAATGGGAGTGACCAGGAAGGTGATGGCAAGAACAAGTTTAATGACAATAATTTTATTATATTTTCTATGTATGTATGCATGTATGTATGTATGTATGTATGTATATGTATGTATGTATTTCATGACAGGGTTATTCTGTGTCGTTCTGGCTATCCTGCAACTCACTCTGTAGACCAGGCTGTCCTCAAACTCAGAGATCCTGAGTTTGACACCTGCCTCTGCCTCTGCCTCCTGAGCGATGAGATCATACCACCGTCCAGCTTAAGACAACCTTTTGCAATGTATCCCAGGCAAACTGCAAACTCTCAAACATTCTCTTGCTTCACCCTCTGGCCTAGTTTGCTTTTCTGTTGTTGTGAAAAACAATGACCAAAAAAACCAAGTTGGGAGATGAAGGGGCTTATTTTATCTATG
The DNA here is from genome assembly GCA_964023405.1 of Apodemus agrarius. Lineage (NCBI taxonomy): Eukaryota > Metazoa > Chordata > Mammalia > Rodentia > Muridae > Apodemus > Apodemus agrarius. The sequence continues at coordinate 25,149,327 of OZ030021.1, forward strand.
CTTTACCATGGAGGGAAGCCAATGCAGGAGCTGAGGGCAGGAACCTAGAGGCAGGAACTGAAGCAGAGACCTCAGAGGAACACGTCCCTGGTATGCTCCCTTGTTGTGCCCGCTGCCTTCTTATACAACCCAAGACCACCACCCTAGAGACAATACTGCCCACAGTTCACCGGGCTCTCCCGGAGCACCCATTAGTCTAGAACATGCTCTACTGACCGATGTAATGGAGGCAATTCCCTCAGCTGAGAGTCCCTCTTCCTAGGAAACTAGTGTGTCACTCTGACAACACTAACCAGCACACCGTCTAGACTGCAGGGATTATGAGCATGTCCTACCATGCCTAGCATACATTTTCTTGAGTTTTGTAATACAGAATTGTTTTGTAAGCTATTTTTCGTTTTATAATGTTAAGTAATTTGGGGGCTGGAAAGATGGCTCAGAGGTTAAGGACACTAGTTGTTCTCCCAGAGGTCCTGAGCTCAATTCCCAGCAACCACATGGCAACTCACAATTATCTACAATAATATCGGATGCCCTTTTCTGGTATGCAGTATACATGTAGAATACATATAAAAATAAATAAATAAACTGCCCCCTTATATCTGCATTGTGCATTGGCCTTGGGGGGCGGAGATGGGTGTGTCAGGCCCCCTGTCCTGTGCATACTGAGAGGTGAGGAACCCAGCATCATCTCTGCCTCAGGACCCCCAGAGAACTCCACTGTGGTTTAGGAACTGCGATTTCTGACCAAAGCAACTCTGGTGAGATCCAAAGGCTTTCCTATTCTCCAAGACGACCCCACAGTCCTCAGAGGTGAGAGATCCAGCCTCCTTAACAGACCTTGCAGTGGAAAGTCCTCTCCTAGCTGCTCGGGACCTCTGACCAGGCAACTACTCATGGGATCTGAAAGCCTGGGACAGCCTTAGCCTGCTCAAGCACTGTTCCCAGCTGCTACACAATCTATACAACCTACAGAAGCCACTCCCTTAATCTACAGTTTCTCTTCCTCATCTCTTCTGCGGCCAGACCCACAACCCCACAAAACACCAGATTGAACCCAACAGTTCCATCTCCAGAAAAGACTTTCAGCTCCTATCACCCAAAGTCCTCAATGCCCTGAAAAACCCCTGGCCAGGTAACACAAGCCTTCTAATAAAGTACTCCAGGTATGTTTTTCTTTGCATCGCACCCCAGAGTCCTGGCCAGATTAATGAGTGACAGAGAGGACTAATGTGACATCCCTGCACAGCTTAAAAAGCTACTGGGAAAAAAAAAAAAAAAAAACTGCAATTAACTACTTGAGACTGGGCTTGTTGCTTCATCAGAGAAAAATGTGACAAGAAGCCATAACTGACTGTTGTTGGGTTAAGTCCTAGAACTGGAGGGAGACGGTGGGAGGTGAATACATGGATATGCTTAAGATATGTTCTTACATTAAAAAAAAAAAAAAAACATGATTGAGAGTCCAGAAAAGAAACAAGTCCTTATCCAGAGTCCTTCAAGATAAGCTGCTCCCAAAAGCAAACCCACCAAGAAAACAGCGGCCTGGTTCCCGTCGAGCCAGAAGCAGCAGGACGGCAGAACTAAACCCTGCCAAGGAAAGCAGCAGCACTCCATCACAGAGCTGCCACTCTCCACGCCCAACCTCCATCCAGAACAAAACACCAGCCAGCCAGGGCTTCCCTCATTTGCATAGTGGAAATCGTGTGAGGGTGAGGGATTTCCAACGTGTAGCTAAAACAAAGGAATTTCAAAATACCTCCAGGTGTTCCCAGCCTACTGTCTCAGGTTCTTCCGTTCCTGCCATGCCTGCTTCACTCTGGTGGTATACACAACAAGTTTGCTTTCTTCTAGAAGAGAAGAAAAAGAAAGAGGCAGAGCAAGACTTGACGAAGACTAGGAAGATGGTGACAATGAAGACAAAGCAAAAATAGATTCAAAGATGCTGCCTGTGAAGACGTAGAGCGATGTGGCCAGTAGCCATGAAACACTGGCGGCCACCAGGAACAGGAGGAAAGGAGGACCAGAATCGGCCCAAGGCTCCTGAGGAAGCACAGCCCGACAACATCTGGTCTCAGGCTAGTAGTAGCCATTTCTTCTGAGAAACCAGATCTCGGCTGTCACAGCAGGCTGGGGAATCTAGAACATGTGGCCAGTAAAGTCGGGCTCCGATCCTGGGTCCTGGGACTCCAAACCTCCGCTCAAAGGCACCGTGTGTTGCTCTTTTCCTGCAAACAGCTTCCCAAATCAGACTCTCCTCCTGTGTCTCTGCAAGAACTGAAGCAGCCAGGACTTCCTGCAAAGGAGCCTCCTCTTTCTTCCACCATCCCAGCCAACACTTAGCAGAGACGGAGGCAACTTCTTGGTGTTCTCATGGGTACATACAGAGCACCCAACAATCTCAGGAGAAAGCTCCTGCACCTGCCTCATCTAACTTACTGTGGGCACTTAACTGTCACCCACATCCAGCAGCTCCTAGCTGTGACGTTCCACAGTTTGTTCTTCTCCACAGATGGGGAGGGAGGATCAGCCCCAGGCAGCCCCCCTTCCCTTCTGCCCCAAAAGAGATTGCTGTTGACCACTTTGAGACGCTAAGGAACACTAGGTGACCCCTCTCTGGAAGCTTTCAGGCTGAATGCCAGCACTGAGAAGACTGGCACAGAGGTGCCTCAAGTTAACCCACTCTGGAAATAACAAGCAAGTTAATAAATACAATGTGTCAAGACAAAGTTATAACATCCTAAAATACATTTTTGAACTAATTTTGACAAGTATAGTTAGCTTTAATCATTCATAATACTTCAAAGTAAAACCACACATAGTATTGTACACCTATAATCCCAATACTTGGGAGGCAGAGGCAAAGAGATGTGAAGGCGACAACCATCCTAGGGTACAGGAGGCCCTGTCTCAAAAAAAGGCAGGTGGCAAATACATCCATGTTTTGTTTTGTAAAACATGATGGCCAGGCGGTGGTGGCCTGTAATCCCAGCACTCTGGGAGGCAGAGGCAGGCGGATTTCTGAGTTCGAAGCCAGCCTGGTCTACAGAGTGAGTTCCAGGACAGCCAGGGCTATACAGAGAAACCCTGTCTCAAAAAACAAAACAAAACAAAACAAAACAAAACCGTTCCGTCTGTGGCTGCTGTTACTGCCTCTTGTTGATGACCAGTTTGCGATTCCCAAAACATCAGTTTGCTAGACTAACCAAGGGAAAACCTAGACTTTACAAATGTAGTAAAACAACAGCTAACAAATTAAAACACATGCCCACAGGCGCACACACACACACACACACACACACACACACACACAAATAATAATAAAAAAAATCTTGAAAGAAAAAAGAATAGTTTGAATACATTGCAGGAGAGCAATAGGCTAGGCCATAACTAGACTATTGCCCACCAAATCTTTGTGTTTATATTTTTGAGACAGTTTCATGTATTAGGCTGACTTCAAACTATGTATCTGAAGCTGGTTGTGAATACCTTATCCTGCCTCCACATCTCAAGTGCTGGGATTATAGATGTATGCCACCTCAGCCAAATATATCAAACTGCCTGTCTGAGGGGTAGGGCTTACTACTCTCACATATAAAGATCTTAGAGGGACAAATCTACCGATCTTTGGTTTGAGTCTCTACAGTGCTCAAAGTCTCAGAGACTTCTAATAACCACCCAGAAAATTTCCTCCATTTCTCACAAAGAATCATCTAGGAAATACTTAATCCCTGAAAACTTTATGGGGAAACAAATAGACCAGGCTTGCCCCCTCCCAGATGACCAGTATGCAGTACCTAGACACAGTCTACCCCAGCATCTCCCAGCTGAGCCTCACAGGTGGTTTGTTGGTACTTTGTCTGGACTCCAACCCTACAGTTACCTAGCAACAGCCAAGTATGCCCCTCCTCACAGTTACCTGGCAATAGCCAGGTAGGTCTGGCCTACTCTAAAAGGGACTGCTTGGCCACTCCTCTCTCTCTTGCCTCTTGGCTCTCACTCTCTTGGGCTCTTCCCTTCTCCCCTCACCCCACCATGTGGTCATGGCCAGCCTCCACTCTCTCCTCTCTCCTCTCTGCCTTTCTCTGCCTCTACTATTCTCTTAACTCCCCTCCCCATGCCCAAAATAAATTCTATTCTATACTACACAGTCGTGTGTGTGTGTGTGTGTGTGTGTGTGTGTGTGTCCCTCAAGGGGAAGGGATGCCTCGACCGGGCCCACAGAGGCACCCCCTTCCCCCATACCCCCACACCTATTTCTCTTTCTGTGAACACTGTTACCAGTCAAATTCTTTAAAAAAAAAAAAAAAAAGATTTATTTATTTATTATTTATAAGTACACTGTAGCTGTCTTCAGACACTCCAGAAGAGGGCATCAGATCTCATTACAGATGGTTGTGAGCCACTATGTGGTTGCTGGGATTTGAACTCAGGACCTTCAGAAGAGTAGTCTGTGCTCTTAACCTCTGAGCCATCCAGCCCCACCAGTCAGATTCTTGTTCTACCACAAGAAAATTGGAAATAGTCCTCAAGTCCAAGTGAGAAAACCAAAAAAATTAAACTAAAAAGGCAGGAATAAGAGAATGAAGTTCACACCCCTGTTCATTGTGTGTCAGGAGGCTCTAAGTTTCTTATTAAACATTCTGGCTTCGCATCCATTTTCTTTGCTTAGTCCTAATTATGGCTTGAGCTCTTTTCAAATGGGTCCCCAAAGATGTTGAAAAAATTAACTGAAAGGTCAACTTGTTCCATGGGAACTGCAAGGAGCCTCCCTGACATCTTGCTCTGAAATGATATTTTGTAACTTCATAGGCTAATACTCCAAATTAATCAAGGTAAAGAATTCACCATTTCCCCTGGTAGGCGGCTCTGCAGGCTGGAGGGGCAGAACAAGGACTGCTCTAGCGGGCAGGGATGGACCATCCCCCACTCAGCAGCAGTTCAATAACAACTGTGTGGGAGCACACGCCTTTAATCTCAGCCCTCAGGAACAGAAACAGGAAGATCTCTGAGTTTGAGGCAAGCCTGGTATACCATAGCAGACTCTAGGCCAGCCAGGGCTATAATAGTGAGACCCTATCTCAAAAACTAATAATTTTTTAAACTAGCTCCTAAATTCTACCCATATCACTAGACCAGAACTACACCATCAGAATTCCAAAGCCACATGACACTCTAGGATGCTGGGCAGTGAGGAACTAGGGCAGCAAAGCAAGGGGACACAGGAGAAATGTGAGGCAAAAAAAAAAAAAAAAAAAAAAAATATATATATATATATATATATATATATATATATATAAAACCGGAAGTCCTGCTGCTTCTCTTGCCAGCAGCTGGCAAGGAAGTCCTGAGTCAAGTTTCTAAAAGGTTAAGACCATGAAAGGGAATATTAAAATAAATCCAGAGAAAAGCAGAAAGAGATCAGAGGAGGAGAGACTGACTGTACCAGGTTTGCAATTTGTCTGCTTTCAGAGCTGAGGTTCTGAGTACCAGATTTTTTTTAAGGTTTATTTTAAGAGCTTTGAGGCCTCTTGGGGGAAAAAAAAGTCACTAATTCTCTTTCAGAGCTTCTGGATTTTGCTGCAAAGAAAGGCATCTGCGTGCGGCTAAGCTCCCTCTTACAGAGGGGTCTTCCTCAGAGCCTGGTTACTCTCCTGCACATGAGCACATGTGTATGGACATCTGAGAGCTGTCCCCACAGCAGGCTATGGAATGCAGCAGGGCTGTAGGTGCAGAACCTGGGGCTCAGAAGCCGGCCCACCAAATCCTGTGAAGACACAGCTGCAGCCACTGTGGAGTTCTCGCCTGAGACTTAATCTGGGAACAAGGAACCAATGCAGCCAGGACAAAGGTGTGCAACTGTTTCTTCTAATACAACAACAAAACAGTGATCCAATTAAAAAACAAACCAACAAACAAAAAAACAGAAGAAAGAGTAAATAGAAAGCTTGATTTGATATCACCAAACTTTAGGCTGCCATCGCCCCGCGGGTGTAAAGCACCCTCAGTTCGGAGAGCCAGCTAATCCAAGTTCACAGGACGTGGAGTCCTGGCTGGTCAAAATGGGTGGGAGACGCATCCTCCATGTCCCAACCACCTCGCTTCAATCACTAAGAGAAACAAAACAAAACACAGTATGACTTCTGCAGTAGGAAAGATGGAACAAAATATATTACCCTGCCAGAAGACAACTGTAAAAACTTCTGAAAAAACACTTCTTTGACCAAAAACTGCAACAACAGAGGACAGGAAATGGAGTCAGTGAGGAAGGATGAAAGGAATTGGGACCACGTAGCTTAGAAAAGACAGGAGAGGGCAAAAGAATTAAGAAGAAACTAAGAAATGACGTCTAAGTCCAGAGAAAGTTGTCTGTGAGAGCCTCTCTACCGAGCACCCACCGTCCGGCTCCCCGGACAGGGAACCCCCAGAAGGGACCCTGTCTTGCTGGCTTCTGTTGACATTCTTCCATGAAGAGGAGGAGAGGAAGCATGGTCAAAAATGAACATTTGGAGAAATGCAAATATAAATCGAGGACTATTCCAGACAAAGCATGTTTAGTAACAACAGCCAGTGAGAAAACTGACTGCAGTGGGGGTGCCAGTGGCCAAGCACCCCCCTCAGCCACAAGGCCTTCAAGGAAGGGGAGGGAAGAGAGGAGGAAATCGACCAGAGGGGCGTTCACTTGAGACATAAATAAGCCAACACTTAAGTCAGGTGAGGAAACGGTATGCTTTACAGCAGGAAGAGGAGACATGTCTGGCGGGGATCAGCAACAGCACAACTTAGTGGTGCTTACCCAGACCTGCCATGGCTCTCGTCCCCAAAGCCACAAACTAACTCTGCTGGCTGATTCCGCCAGGTACTCTCCTGCTCATCCATCCGTGGGTGCTTTACTCTCCAAGGACTACTACTTCAGTGCCAAGAGCATCTACATCTCGGACACCTGCAAAAGTGGCTAGGGTTGCACTGCTCCTAGCCAGGCCCAGAAGGCACTGCTTGGCTTTCTCAAATGGGCTCACCATCACTAAGCAGCTAGGCCGCTGCAACCACCGCATGGTCTCTACAGCTCAAAGGCTACGATCACGATCACGAGAGAACAGTTAACTGGCCCAGGGTCTCACTCGTAGCCAGTACCTGCCATGGACATCCACTGCACAGAAAAGAAGCCCCACCCCCTGACTGTGCCACGGCTCGCCCTGCCACCCTCCACTCTGTGAGTGTGCTTCTCTCTGGCCACTGTCAATCTGTCAATTCTTGGCTAATGACCTTGTCTAAGAATGTCAGTAATGCTATAGAAAGTGTCAGTAGAAAATCAAGAGTGAAATAAATTTACCATGTCCTGGTGTGCTTTTGTGTTTGTTTTATTCCAAGCAAATACATTAAAGCTTGCTTCCTTATAACACAAAAACCTAAAAATCAATGCTCAAAGCACTGCAACCATAAACTCTTCTTTCCAATAACAAACGTCAGGAAACAAAAGAGCTACATGCAGTAAAGCTGGGAGAAAGCAGCGCCTCCTCAGAGTGTGCCCACTCTAAGGGGGGGGCACTTAATTAATAAATAATGAACAACAAAGAAAATCATTTGATTTCATTTGTTTAGGAAACAACACAGTATGAACAGGAAGCCCAGGTTCTGAGTGACAAAGGATCACACTGTCATTTACAAGCCCATCCATTCAACAAATGCCAGTTTACCTTATGCCCAATACTGCTCCAAACAACAAGCATACAGCCGCGGGGCACAGAGCACACTCACTGTGCATGCAGCAGGCAGAGGGAAGCCAGGCAGTCAACAAGAAGCAAGCAGACAAGATAATGCCACATGATGCTCTGGTTTTACATACTAGTTTCAGGGAAAAAATATCATATTAAAATCTGGTAGCTAGGGCTGGAGAGAGCTGGATTAGCAGTTAAGAGCACTGGCATGCTGGGCATGGTGGCTCACGTCTGTAATTCCAGCATTTGGGAGGCAGAGGCGGGCGGATTTCTGAGTTCGAGGCCAGCCTGGTCTACAAAGTGAGTTCCAGGACAGCCAGGACTACACAGATAAACCCTGTTTCGAAAAACCAAAAAAAAAAAAAAAAAGAGCACTGGCAATTTTTCCAGAGAACCCAAGTTCAATTCCCAGCACCTTCATACTGGCTCACAACCATCAACCATCTGTAACTCCAGTTCCAGGAGATCTGATGCCCTCTCTGGTCTTCTGGACCACCAAACACATGTGCATGGTGCACCCATGTACTGGTAGGCAAAAATACCCATACAAATAAGAAAAAAAACACAGTAAGTAGCAAATAAAGTTCTCAGAAATAGAACGGTAAGAGATTATTAGTCATGGGGATACAACCTTCATGATGAATTAATACAGCTTTTACAGGAACTGGCGAGTTCTCCAGAAAGTAGGTCATTACTAAGTGGGCTGTTGCCGGGCGTGGTGGTGCACGCCTTTAATCCCAGCACTTGGGAGGCAGAGGCAGGCGGATTTCTGAGTTCGAGGCCAGCCTGGTCTACCGAGTGAGTTCCAGGACAGCCGGAGCTACACAGAGAAACCCTGTCTCAAAAAAAAAAAAAAAAAAAAAAAAAAAAAAAAAAAACAAAAACAAAAACAAAAACAAAAAAACAACTAAGTGGGCTGCCTCCCTTTCCCCCTTGCTTCTCCTGCACAAGCTCCCTATGCCCTCACACGTTCGGCCACGAGGAAAAGCAACCTGAGGCCCTTACCAGTCAAGAAAATGCTGGCCCATCCTCTGGATTTCTCAGACTTCAGACTATGGGCTGAGATAAACTTCTGTCCTTCCTTTACAAACTATCCAGTTTGGGGTATTTTGCTATAGAAACAGAAAATGGATTAAGAGAAATGGTTATGTTAACTCATTTCATACTAGCAAAACTTCCTCCTGAGGGCATGGCCACAGGAGAGCTGGCCCCGCCCTCAGCTGGGGAACATGGGAGAGCTGGCCCGGCCTCACCAGCTGCAGCACTCAGGAGAGTAGTCCAGCACCTCACCCAGGCAATACAGTCAAGCTGGCCCTGGTGCTGTGGGTGCAGAAGAGCTGCCCCCATGGCATGAGTGTATGAGAACTGGCCTCACCCCTCACCTGGGCAAAGAGGGAGATCTGGCAGGCTGACCAGCTCAGGTAACACCCAGGCCCAGATCTACGACTGACTTGACCCACCCCAATATCTACCCCAACTATGAACTATTAGAGTACATGAAGAAGCTAGTCCTGCAGAACCAAAGCTACAGGATCTCCATGACACGGCAACACCACGATATCGGAGAGAAATCCCAGGAGGACCCAGTACTGATAGTGCAGCAGAAGCCAGAGGCCTCAAACAGACCAATGACTCACTGCAATGAACATTTGCAGGTAAAGATGTGTAGACAAAAGGTGTGACATGCCTGCTATGACAAGATGGTTTGTTTGTTTTCTTATGGAAATGACAGGAAGATCCGTAGGATTGGGGTGTATAATGTAAAAATTCATTAAGAATAAAAAATTAAGGGGCTGGTGAGATGGCTCAGAGGTTAAGCGCACTGACTGCTCTTCCGAAGGTCCGAGTTCAAATCCCAGCAACCACATGGGGGCTCACAACCATCCATAATGAGATCTGATGCCCTCTTCTGGTGTGTCTGAAAACAGCTATAGTATACTTACATATAATAATAAATAAATCTTTTAAAAAAGAATAAAAAATTACAAAATAAAAATCAAGAAAAACTACAACAGAACTGAGATGTGGATGTCAGAGTCAATCAAAAAAAAGTAAGTGTTCCAGGCTATGATAGGGCAGATCAGTGCCGGTATCCTGGAAGCTGAGGCTGAGACCTGTCTGGGATACAGTACAAGACCCCATTGCAAAAGAAAACGAACAGCAGCCACCTTTCTTATTTCAAAACTTACTACAAAGATACAGTAAGAAAAGTGGAACCATTGGACCAGAACTAAGAAGACCAATTATCACATAGTCCAAACCCAAACAGGACAAAGATTAAAGTTTAGCACTCAAGAACAACTTCACTGACTATCTTCTGCCTCCCAGCTATAATAGGCCCCCAGACTCTGAGTGATCCTGCTAGCACAGGACTTCACAAGAAAGAGATGAAGAAGTGAGAGGAGTGCCTGCTTCTCTCCTGGGATGAAACTGCACCCTGTTGGAGCTTTCTGTCTCAAGTCTAACTCAACTCAGCCCAACTCCAAGGACCATGCTCTTATCACCATGTTGTAGCACAGCCTTCTATGTAAGTGAGAGGGCAGTGGGTAGAAGCACGGTATCACTGAGGAAGGCCCCTAAAGGCCAGGGCTCTGAAAGTGCCCATCATGTACTTGATAATCTTCTGGCAGCATAGGGCGCTTTACACTACAGCTCCTCCTGTCCCTGCCTCTCTCTGCCGGGCCATAACGGGGGCCATTCCAGTTTATCTCCAGCCCTCCAGACACCAGCTGTGTCAGGAAGAATGCGTGTACCTGTAGCTGGTCGTTTGCTACTTGGTGGGTTCTTCTTTCTTTCCACCATTCTCTACCCCTTTTCTTCCACCCTTTCAACCCCCTAACACTATATAGGAAAGAAAAAGGGATAAAGGGGAAGAGGCAGCATAAAGGGGTGTCAAGTTCCTTGGGGCAGGTTTGGTCCTCACTGTCAGGATATCTGATCTGTCTTGTTCTTTGCACATGACTACTTAACAAACCACAGCCGACAACCAACCAGCAACCAAACAACCACCGCCAACCTCTTGGGGCCCTGGCATTTATATACCCTCTGATGACTCCCCAGAATTCCAAATGTCACACAATCACAGAAACTATCTGCAGCTGGAAAAAAAATCACACCTCTGCTAGAGCATGGGGCAAATTCATAGGCAGCTTCTGTGGATAGTCTGAAGCAGCCCCATGTCCCCACACCCAGGATTAAAACAAAGGCACATTCCTATTTCTGTGTTGTTGTTTTTTTTAAAGAACCCCAAAATCTCACTACCCTTACGCCAGCTAGAACCAAACGTTATACCATCTGTAGGTGCTAGCCTGATGCTGCATCTCAGGGAAACCCAGTGCCAACGGCTAACGGGGTGCAAGGTTAAAGAAGTAGCTCCCACCCAGAAATGACAGCTAACGGAAAGTTGGTGACATAGCAGGTTACAAATGGCTCTGAAGCTGTAAAACATTAGCAAGTAACAGATCTGAAAACTCCAGGTCTTCTACGCAGGTGGAATGATGCCAAATTAGACCACTATGTCTACTAGGCAGCCAGCTAGCCCTCACAATACACTATGACACAGAGAGGGCCTGAGTCAAGAGGGAAAGAATGCTTTCCTATTTATTTTATTATAATTATTAATGTCCACTAACTGTAAGTATTAGTGGGTTCCCTACAACACTCACACAGGAGTATATCATGCTTTCATTATACCTCATCCTCCCACCTCTCCCTCTACCTTGGTTGTTCAACCCTCTCCCAAGTAGCCCTAAAGTCCATTTGCAGATTGAAGAAAAATAAGCAATCTATTCTAATAATACTCCTGTTCAGATTCTCATTCTCCTTTTCATTAAAAGCCACTCAATGTATTACAAATCCAATCACCTCACTCCACAACCACAAGCCCTCGAAAGGCATCCCTTCCGGGCAACTAAATGTGAGGTGTCTTCAAGGCTGACCTGTCCAGGTGTACACACATTCTCTCTTAGCAGCAGTCAATGTGAAGAGTATCAGAAATGAGCTGTAGTTGTTCTCAGAGGACTGAGGAAGGAGGAGGGACTTGTGGTATTTAAAAACACACACACACAAGAAAGAAAGGAAAGGAAAAGAAATGAAAGAGAAGGAGGAGGAGGAGGAGGAGGGAGGGAGGGAAGGGAGGGGAAGGAAAGGGAGGAAGGAAGGAAGGAAAGAAAGAAAAAAAGAGAGGAGAGGAGAGGAGAGGAGAGGAGAGGAGAGGAGAGGAGAGGAGAGGAGAGGAGAGGAGAGGAGAGGAGGAGAAACCCCACTGGATCAGAGTGTGTAGCTCTAGCTACACTCTCAGCTCCCCAATAAGCTCCGCATCCCTAACTGTAATCTCGGGTGTGGGGAATAGAGTGTCGTGTAGTCAACTTGAACTCCTTGAACAGGCCTGAACTCCTCATCTTCCTGCCTCTCCCCCAAATGCTGGACAGTAAGCATGCACCACCTCGCCAGTTATGATGGTAAATCTGGGCTGTCTACTAATCAGAGCAGAAAGCAAAGCACACTGCTGTTTACATTTGGGAGGCTGAACATGGAGGTACTCAAGTATAATCTCAGGAGGCTTAAAGCAAGAAGACAACTAGAGGACTGAGGCTAGTCAACTACACAGCAATACCTTGACTCAAAAGAACAAACAACCACAAAGTATGGTGGTGCCTTCAATCTTTTAATCCCAGCAGAGGCAGGCAGAGATCTCTATAGCAAGAGCATCGGCTTTAAAACCCAGTTAAGTTTCCAGAATGTGTTTTTGTTTTAGTCCCAGGTGTGAGATATGAGGCTGCGTCAGTCTGTCCAGCAGCTGACTGCGATTTGTCTCATGCTTTGGCAAGGAGGGGCATGATTCTGCCACCTGAGGATAGATTGTGGGGACTCCAGAGAGGCTGGGGAGGCTGCTGCTCCCCTGCTGGCTCCTGTTGCTGTGGTATGTCAAGTGACCATAAAGCAAAACAATGAGAAGAAACTGGATATCCTGATGACAAGACTGGACGCTCCTAATCAGCAGGAAGTACCCTAAAGAGATCCATGCCCCTTTCCCCCTATAACCTTCTTTCTCTCCTACCTAGTGTTGGGGGGTTGGAAGGGATTAGGGTGGAATAAGGGTAAAGGGTAAGATATAAGGACCCAATAAAGTAGTTCAAAAAATACACCCATAGATCTCTATGAATTTGGGGCCAGCCTGGTCTACATAGTGAGTTCCAGGACAGTCAGAGCTACATAATGAGACCTTGTATCAAAAAACAAAAAACAAACAAAAAAACAGAAACCAGTCAACAAACAAGATGGTTCGGCAGGTAGAGACACTTGCTGCCAAGCCTGATCACCTGAGTTCTACCCTAGAACCCACAAGATAGAATGAGAATCAACTCCTGAGTGCTGCAACACACATACATGCACATACATGCATACACACACACACACACACCACAGAAATAAAAACAGGACCATCAAGATGGCTCAGTGAGTAAAAGTGCTTGCCGTTCAAAATAAGCCTGGCGAGCCCAGAACTCACACAAGAAAGGCCAGGTGTGGTAGCACATACTTGTAATCTGGGGAAGCAGTGACTTGGAAGATCCTTAGGGTTCACTAGCCAACCACCCTAGCCTAATCAGTAATTACCAAGCCAATGAAGATCCTGTCTCAAGAAAACAGGTGAATAGTACTTGAAGAACAACACTAAAGACTGACCTCTAGCCTCACGTGCACCTACACATACATACATACATACACACACACACACACACACACACACACACACACAGACACACACCACAAATATAAATATAAATCAGCAATCTGAACAAATTATTGGAAGGTGGGGTCTAAGCGGAGGAAGGAGGTCACTGGGAAGAACCTCTAAGGAGCAGATCTTGTCCTGACGTCTTTTGTCTTTGTCTGATTCTGCTCAAGCATGAGATGAGAAGCTTCTAACTACATGTCTTATCACCATATCCTGCTCACCAGAGGCCCAAATCAATGAAGCCAAAGACTATGAACTGCAGTACCTAAACCTGTGGGTCAAAATTAATTGTTCTTTAAGTTGTTTTCTCAGGAACTTGTCATAGGAAAAAAGTGGCTGGGGCCTTTGCCTGAAAAGCTCAACCCCATGATACACTGTGTAGTGTGTTTTTGTTCTTCATAATTTTATTCAACCATCATCTCAGGATAACCTTCCTTGATGTGGTCTTCATCCCAGACGATCCCTACCAAATATTTTGATGGCATGCCATTCCTTTCTCTCAATACACTGTTAAGTTTTCTAACTGTGTCACTGTTTTGACTAATGTGGACATTCATAAATACACTCTAATAGGAACTATATCTGAAAAGTTCATGAATGACTCTCTGGGCCTCAAAGTATGAGAAATGTAACAGACATTCTGTATAAGTTTATTATTAAAAAGGCAAAACTTCAGAGACAGGGAATGAAAAGTTTCCAAAGCAAAAGATTCTGCTTAGAGAAGCTGTTCTCCCTAAATGACCTTAAGCCCAAGCATTTCTCCCTCCCCCCTTCTTTTCCAAATTTCTTACAGAAGTTACTTTCTATGTCCTGCCATTCTTCGAAGGGCAGTAGCCATAGTGACAGGTTGGCCTACTGCCAAAAATAGTCTAAAAAGATATCACCTTGTCTGTGTGCTCTATCTGGTCTTCCAAAATAAAAGTCCACAGCAGAGGCCAAAGCAGAAACACAAAATCCTTTACCCAGTAAAGTCACAGAGCCAAACAACCAGCCGCCCTTGCAAGAAATGAATGATCCCCAAGGCAGGCAGTGCCCCCAAGTGACCTGCCCAAAGGAAAAGGGAGAGGAAGAAAGGTTGCAAAGGCAGGTACACTGCTCCCTAAAGGGACTTTAAACCCTCTTTTTACTTCTTGCAGAAAGCATAAATGTACAAACATTAACTATCAAAGTGCCCCCTGATGAGGCAGCTTCAGAGGACTACAGATCACGGCTCACAAAGCGACATCGGCAGCTTACAAGTTCATACAAAGCTCTAATTGAGGCCAAAATTCTCTTCTGCAGAAGCTGAAGCACCTCTCCCCTACTTTTCCATTATTTAGATGGCAGGAGTGGGATATGGAGAGATGGAAATATTTACTGAGTACCACACAGTGTCGGGCATAGTGAAAGATTCCTTATAGATATAGGAATTTTTTTTTTTTTGATTTTTCGAGACAGGGTTTCTCTGTGTAGCCCTGGCTGTCCTGGAACTCACTATGTAGACCAGGCTGGCCTCGAACTCAGAAATCTGCCTGCCTCTGCCTCCCAAGTGCTGGGATTACAGGCGTGCGCCACCACGCCCGGCACTAGATATAGGAATATTAATGCAAGTCAGGAACATATACATGGATTTTTGATATACTGCAAGATTAAGCAACTAGTCCAATAGGAAGGCCAAAAAACAAACTAGATCACCCTAAACCCAAATACTTTTTTATAGCTCAGTGCCTTACAAACCACGTGTCTCCTCACCCCTTCACCCCCATCTTCCTAGACAGAACTGGGAATGCAACTCCTGACAAGTGCTCTGCAAAAGAAAAGGCCTGTCTTCTACACCAAGACCATCACACTGGCTTGGACAAAACGCAGTGCATCTGCATTTCCTATAGTTCACCATCTGAAGTTATGGAATATTGTAATGCCACCCTGCTCCCACCTTGATGATGACATACTGAAGCTGTAACATAACCCAGCCCAATTAAATGTTGTCCTTTTGAAAGATTTGCCTTGGTCATGGTGTCTGTTCACAGCAGTAACTAAGACAGTAGGAACTGTTTACAGAAGCACAGATGACAATGAAGCAACCACACTAGAGTCTTCACCCAGCATGCACGAGAGCTTCCCCATATGTATGTAGATAGAGCCCCTTCAGCTCACATCCCCCAGCCTAATACTCTAGCACCTTCCAAGATCCCACATGCAATTAAGTCAGAATTACGGACAAATCCTTGGGAGGAATGGCTGAAGCCTGAAGTGAGGGTCCAAAGGCCCTCCCCACTCCCTCTTCTTATAAGGGAGTGTCAACCACCAACAAACTGGATCATTGGGACGGTCTTTCACAATCAAGCACAGCTGATCTAATGAAGATGGCAGCCACTCTACAACACTGGATGAAGCTGGATTTCCTTAAAATCTTAAATGAGGTCCTAGAAAAATTACTGTGTAGTTTAGAACACATACTGCTCTTACAAATGACCCAAGTTCAAGTGCCAGTTCCAACACCCACACTGGACATCTCACACCCACCTGTAACTCCGGCTCCAGAGGGCCCGATGCCGCTAGCCCACAGACACCAGCATTGTGTATGTATACAGAACCACACATTTACACTTTTAAAAATAAATCTTTTTTAAAAGCCAGATGTTGTTGTGGTCCACACCTGTAATCCCAGCCCTCAGGAGTTAAAGGCAAATGGATCTCTGAGAGTTAAGACCAGCCTGATCTACCTTGCAAGTTTCAAGCCAGCCAGGCCACACAATGACACCATGTCCCCAGAATAAAACAAATGACTTTCCCCCAAATAAGAAGTCTCTGCCTTTCCCAGGAGCCACTGCTACTGAGCTGAGCTGATAATCCTGTAGTCCAGAGCGCCTTAAACCAACGCCCACTGTGCTCCCTCACTTCCTCAGAAAGCACAGGCAGGGTATACAGTCCCATCTGAAGTCTCCATAGCTCTTCCACTTATGCAGAGGGCAACAACTTCACATTTCAATTGTCATCTACACGGCATCTCCTGCAATGAAGAATACCCATTCATTGTGCTATAGTTCAAGGTTCGCCCCTCCCCCTGTACTTATTTCAGAATCTGCCTCTTATCAAAGTCTATGTCAGCAGATTATTATAACTATTATTCCATTATAATAACATTATTGTGCTTTTTTCCAGCACTTGACAATCTGTTGGCTGATAGGTTAAGCCGGTACTGAAGCAATAATTATGTCATGCCTTCTTTCCAACCAAGCCTCTAGTCTGATTTTTTACACTAAGTCCAAATACAGCAAATGATCAGCCCAATGATTTTAATGGGGTGTATCTGGGATCACTCACCAGGCCCTTAGAGGTCGAGACCCTAGAAACAAGAGGCTCAGCTCGGTCCCCTAACTGTCCGCATACCTGCCCAGTCTCCCAGGAAGATGAAGTAACTGAGGGAAACACCAACCAGAAAACAATTTACTGTGGAAAACACCAACAAGACTGGATGTATCATATACATATGCAGAGGGACAAGCAGTCCCAAATCACAATGTCACACCACAGCAAGAGAGGTTGAAAAGGACAACCCATTTCTCCACTGGGCATTCTCAAATAAGTGGTTCCCAGAGCGCTAGTCTGCCTGCTTCCCCATACACATTGCTTGGCAACTGCTGGTGAAACTGGCAATAGGGAGAGGAAAGAAAAACAGAAGGCTATCTTCAGGCTCCTATTCTGAAGCATAAAATCAGCATCCTGGCCACAGCGCCTTCTTTATGCAGAGCCGACTACTGGCTAGGTGGAGACAGGAGCCCAAAGCAAAGAGGCAAATCAGGAAGCCTGCCGGCCAAAGTCCTTGAATTTACCTGCCACACTATTTATGATAAACAAGTCTGGAAAAGGCATGACTCTAGGACTGCAGAATATCAATATACCTGAACTACATGTATTAGCCCTATTAAAGCGAAGACCACCCATAGCAAAGCCAGTTAAAAACATAAGAGAAAACAAACCCCACCAGGAGACCAGGCTTGGCCTGCTTTGTCCTCTACCCTGTAATACACAGGCTTTATTTTGTTTTTTAAGGAGGAGAGGGGGTGGAAGGTTATTTGAATTTAAATTACCAGTGAACACTATAATTTGTGTACAAGGAGAAAAGGGACATTCAGGAATGCTAAGCACAGGCTCAGTGGGACTTGTGTGGCTGAGGCAGTAGTGGCCCTAGGGGCTTTTTCCTTTAGCTTCAGCACACTGCTTTCATCCCTTGGGAGCAGGCGAGCAGGTAGGCAAAGCCAGTGAAACACAAAGAGGCACTATCCCCTAGGACTAAAGAGAAGATTACCCTCTTAGGAGGAAATCCATAGACAACCACACAGAATGAACAAGATTAATCAAAAGTAAGCCATCTAAGGAGGGAGTTCAGAGAAGTGTTACTGAGGACAAAGACCACATCTGTCTTCTTTACCACCACCCAGTAGCCAAACAAATCTGACACACAGTGGGTGCTCAGCAAATAACAGGTTAACCCCTAGCTGTAAAGGATATTGAGTTGGAAGTGACTCACAAGAACTAGAATCTGTTACTAAAATCTGTAACAGAAGAACCATGGTTTGCAAAGAAAAAAATAAAGGAGAACCTGGAGATTAAAAGTGAGTATCTGCATAGCTGGTGACCTAACAGAGTAAAAGGATATTCTAGTCAGATTGCAGATATGGCCCTTGAAGGACACGGAGGAAGAGTGAAGAGGTCAAAGAGAAGAGGGCATCAAATGGTACAAAACACTGACCATGTGCCTACCTCCTATGTATATACTTGAAAACTCTATGGGGTGCAAATGAGGAAATAAGAGCAAAGAGGTTAAACAGCCTTTGAAGTCTCCTAGAGAGCAACTGGTTTGAACCTGGGCATAGACAATGCACTGACCCAAAAGCTTTCTACCACACTGTGTCTTGATTTCCTCCCAAGGCCAGCTGGCTTTGATTTTTTTATCAAAGAGAATGCTCTTACCAGTTCACACAAATCAACTTGGTAGCCATGTTCTGGAGTTTGCTAACTGAAATTATTGTTTCACAGTTTTTATGAATTTCAAATGTCAATGGAAGCCCCCTGGAATTACTATCTGGGTGAGCAGCTAAGTCTGCCGAAGTCATAACTAAGCTATCAGCTGGTGTACCCCTACAACTTTTTGGCACAACACAGATCATGGCTGGGGAGAGCCCGAGGGCTGGGGAGAGAGTTCAGTTGGCAATGTGCCTCTTGCACAAGGATGAGGACCTCAGTTTAATCTCCAGGGCCCACACAAAAAGCCAGGTCTAGTGGAGGCCAGGGGAGGCAGAAAAAGATGGTACCGAGAATAATGCCAGCCTGATTGGCAAGCCCCAGCTCCCGGTGAGGTACCCTGTCCCCAAAAAACAAGGTTGCAAGTGGGGAGTAGGCGGCATATGCCTTTAATCCCAGCATTTGGGAGGCAGAGGCAAACATACCTCTGAGTGGCCAGCCTGCTCTATGTAGCAAGGACATACAGGACAGTCAAGGCTACATAGAGAACCAACCCGTCTCCAAAAAAAAAAAAAAAAAGTGAATAGCTTCTGATGACAGCTGGTATCCACATGCCACATACCCTGACACACATGAACGAACACACACACACACACACACACACACAGAAAGACAGAGAGAGAGAGAGAGAGAGAGAGAGAGAGAGAGAGAGAGAGAGAAATATGACCTCTATACACCTGAACAATTTTTTTCAAAGATTGAAAAAGAACCTCCCCAACTCCCAGCTGTGTCAGTAATGCACAGTTATGTTTGAAAGCTTTGACTCAAGCAGAAATAGCAGAGGTTCCATGCCGAGGATTTCTGCTTGGTCCTTCCCACCATTGCGCTCGTGCATCCCCAGAGTTTCCAGAGACCTTCACACCCTTGACCTCAGGCGTGGCAGTTATGAGGGAGGGTGATTTATGAGGCTATGTCTCAAGAGACCAGCAATAGGATGAACTGGTGTTTTGAATGGAGGTGAATAGCCGCACAAATCCAGGACAGCAAAGGACGATTAAAACTCTGTCTGAGCGGGGCTATTCATTTTGCCTTCTGTAGAAGGACTTCATCAGTTAAATGTGAGTTTTTGAAGCTTAGAAAAGCTGATGATTTACGAAGGTGTGCAACAGCTGCTAGAAAGACCTACAGGAAGAGGCCACCCAGCAAAGGAAAGCTTCGTGCAGTGAGGAGATCTCGAAGGACTATCCTGCATGCCAAGCCATATGCTGTCAGGGTACTAATCCTGCCTATCCTGCACACCTTACAACGTTTACTCTCTCTGGGTTGTGCAGCACTAAGTCAGCATATCCAAGGACTACATGAGTCCTTCCAATTCTATTCCATACTCACTTCTTTGCTAAAAAGATTTGTAACCTAGAAATAAAGCCCTCTCCCCAGGAGCAGCAATAAGTCTCAGCAAAGAACAGGTAACCGGCCTGTCAAACTCCCCTAAAAGAGTCTATCCCAACAGAGCCTTAGTTTCACCTCACCCTGAAAATAAAGAAGATACTACTGACCCCTACTAATGCCAATGTAATTTAGAGTCCTGGGTTAGGAAGGCTTAAAACAAAAGCAGAAATGTGAGGCTCTTACTCCGGCCCAGCTGAAACAGCCCTGGAAACCCAGAGACGGAGACAAGCAGCGCACAGGAACAACACACAGCATGTGGGCGCGAGGGAAGGCTGCTGGGGGGTCACAGCGCTGTCCTCGTAGCTGTGTGGTCCTGGCAGGCTCTGCTGGCCTCACATTTTTACTATAATAAAACAAAGATGCAGGCTGGAGAGATGGCTCAGCGGTTAAGAGCACAGACTGCTTCTCCAGAGGTCATGAATTCAAATCCCAGCAACCACATGGTGGCTCACAACCACCTGTAATGAGATCTGATGCCCTCTTCTGGTGTGTCTGAAGACAGCTACAGTGTACTTCTATATAATATATCAAAAAAGAAAAAAGAAAAAGAAAACAGATTTTAAAAAAGATAAAGATTAAAACAAACAAAGACGCTCTAAGTATCACATAAAATGGCATATTTGTAAGTCTTTTTTAAAATAATGTGTTAAAAAGGCCTTCAAAACAATTTGAACATACTGAACATATTTTTAGGCCTGACTGCCATCCCGTAGGCCCCTGAATCACAAACTCCAAGTCCAATCTGTCATCTCAGAACTACGGTCTACAGTGACTGAGTCTATGTACTCAGAGAAATTTACATCTCAGGAATAAAGCTGAGTGAGCTCTAATAAGGAAACGTACATATAGGTCTATATAGGCATGCCCTGAAAATTAATGATGAGGGCTGGAGATGTAGCTCGGTTGTAGAGTTTGTTTGTGCTCAGCATGCACAAAGCCCTGGGTTCCATCCCCAAAACCTCATAAATCACATGTGACATTGCACACCTGTGATCCCAACACTTGCAAGGTGGAGGCAGGAAGATCAGAAACAGCTTTTTTTTGGGGGGGGTGGTTTTTTGGTTTTTTTGTTTTGTTTTTTTTTTTTGTTTTTTTGTTTTGTTTTGTTTTGTTTTGTTTTTTGGTTTTTTCCGAGACAGGGTTTCTCTGTGTAGCCCTGGCTGCTCTGGAACTCACTCTGTAGACCAGGCTGGCCTCGAACTCAGAAATCTGCCTGCCTATGCTTCCCAGAGTGCTGGGATTACAGGCGTGCACCGCCCCATCACCACCCAGCTGTAACTCAAGCTCTAACAGATCAGATACCTCTAGCCTCTGAGGGCACCTGCCCCCATCTGCACATACCATACATGGACACACACAGAGTTTAATATTATAAGTTGCTTTTCATAACCCAGCCAAGTTAGAATGCATGGGTGAACGGGGCAGAGAAGTCAAGTGATGTTCTATGAGACCAGCCCAAGAGCCTGCGTTACTATCTAAAAAAATGAGGCACTCTAACCAGAGCCAGGCTGTCACCGGAACTCCCTCAAAAGCATCCAGGTATGTCCTCTACCCTTATTCTTCTATGAATAATCTAAATATGTAAATTCTGGTCTCAATCCAAAGGTCATGAACAGGTAGCCTATAGGTGAAAAACAGACCACAGATGGGCTTTGGTAATCCCCAGAGATGGTACCAAAACAAACAAACAAACAAACAAGCAAACAAACCAGCCTGTTTCTAGCTTCTCTTGTCATAGGAGACAGTGAGGGCAGGAGAGCCCGCATGCCCACGGCGAGCTAACAAGCAGCCTCCCCCCGGGGACACTTAAACTCTCCAGCCCGACTGACGCAGGCTCACCCTTCTTTGTTGCTTCATACTGACTTAGCCCTGAAAACATTTAAGTTGATGACTTAAATATCCAGTGAGAAACAGAAGAAACTACTCAACTGAACAAATACTTAAACTGATCAAACAGCAGAATTCTGTATTAACAAGCTTTTGTCAAACACCATCTCTGTGCCAGAAACTGTGCTGAGGAATGAGTTCCAGTGAGGAGTAAGGAGAGCACTCTCTAAAGGAAGTTCTACTCTAGTTAAAGCATAAGTCGTAGTCTAAAAAACTGGGCAGCTTTGGATATGGCGGACTTAAGACTAGAGCACAGTAAACTCACTACTGCTGGGCATCAAGGAAGGAGGATTTTAACAGTTCTCAGTCCTCAGGTTTCCAAGTTAATTCAATGACATTCATGATGTCTATAATATACTCAGCATTATGCTAGGAGACACAAAATAAAAGTATACCCCACATCCTTGAGCAGCTCACACAATAAGAGACAAATAACTAACCAGAATAAGGAGCTCTGGATTCAATTACCAACGTGTTGCTATGGGAAACCGATAAGCAGTTAATGGGGCTCACCAAAGAAGGCAGCTCTGCGGCATAAAGCAGGGCACCCAGAAAGCTCTGGAGAAAGAGCAGGCAGGGACACAAGCATACGGCATGCTTAATGCAGCACAGGACTGGTGAATCAGGGACAGAGGGGACAGGTGAGTAGCAATTCAGAGTGTAGTCCAAGTGGTGAGACAGGCATACATGGTCATAGGCTGGAACACCAGGATAGCCTACTGCAATGGGGGCCATGGAAGGTGTCCAGCTCTGTGTTCTGTACAGCACTGCACATAGGAAGTCTGCAAGCAGCAAACCAGAGGCAAGAAATGGGAGGTGGTTTCCGTAACGACTGAGAAGTGCAGGAATAGGAAACAGAGCAATAAGACAAGGTGAGAAAGAAACTGCAGAGGCTTGCCAAGAAGTTTAAAACAATAGCATTTTCTTGAAAATTCTCTAATTCCTTTTTTTTTTTTAACCAAGTCAGACTGGCTTCCCACAGAGTAATGAGGTTTCACCCAGCTTCATTCCAAAGAACATGGTAGGTAATATAGTTACAGTGCTCCATTTAAAAAAGTAAAATACACTGTTTTGAGATTAGTGTGGTGAAAATGGCTTCGGGGCCTTTTATCTACTCCCATTCTACCAGTTATAAAGACTTTAAATAGTTTGTTTTGGTTTTAATAGAATCACACTCTAAACAACTCAGCTTACCAATCAGACCTGTTTTGGTTTGATAAAATAGTATCTCATGCAGCCCAAGCTAGCTTCAAATTTATTATATAAAGATGTCCTAACTCCTGATTCTGTTGCACCTCCCAAGTGCTGGGATTACAAGTATATGCCATCACACCCAATTCAGTTATAAATATGTTTTATGGGGGAGAGAAGACTGAGGTAAGGTCTCTCTGTGCAGCCCTTGCTGTCCTGGAACTAGCTTATGTAGACCAGGCTGGCCTCAGAGGGCAGAGGTCCAAGTGCCTCTGCCCCAAGTGCTGGGATTAAAGGGATGTACCACCAGCTCATCAGCTATAAATCTTAAATAGAAAAACAGTCAACTTCAGCACAAAGCTGGTGTGCCTTCCTATCCTTGTACCAAAGGCCAGACATGAGCAGAGAAATCAAAGGAGAGCTTTGACTGAGGTCCAGAATCCCTTTCTATGATCACTGCTTCACATCTGGCTGAAGACCAGAAAGCAAGAGACCACCTCCACACAGGCTCTGAACCAGCCAGCCGGAGCCCAGAAAACCTCCATCCTATAGACTACTGACAGCAGAGCAGTTACATTCTACAACAGAAGCACTTTCCATATCTATTCTCTCACAGCTACTAAAGGAGGTGTTGTTGTTCCCTTTCTATAGACCCAATACTAAGGTTTACAGAAAACAACTTAAGTCTGGTAGCTAGCAAATACATAGCATAACACCACATGCCCAAATTAGTCTGTGTTGAACTGTTGTGACTGACATGTACTCTTTCTTTTTCCCTTTCTTTCTCTTTTAGAGATGTATTCAAGGGTTGCTTAGGTCACCAGAGACAGTCCACTGGTGTCTACAGTCCTGTTCCTTATAGAAAACAAAGCAGTCCAGTCAGAGTACTATTTCTGATGCAGTGAAAGAGTCAGATCTTATTTCTTCTGAGGAAGGGACAACTTCCTCAGAGGACACTTCTGTGTGAGCTGAGAACGAAAGAGCGAGTGCGTTAGGAAGCCCTCAGATGTGAGACAGCAGACAAGGCGGGGCTTTCTCCTTCCCCACAGTTTTTTTTTTCCTATTGCCAAAGATTTTTAATCACAAAGGCATCTTGCCTCTCTACAGGGTTTTCAACAATCCTAATAATTTCTGTGGTCACCCTCTGCTAGCCCCAGGGCTTGTATCCTGGCTCTCACTATCACCAGAATCCCAGTACTGTAAGTAGTTTTAGAGAGGTTTGTGGCCACTTAACTTCCCTAGGGCTCACTTTTAGCATCAATAAAAGAACTCATCAATCTCAAAACTGATGCATTAAAAAACTAGGCTGTAAGCCGGGCGTGGTGGCGCACGCCTGTAATCCCAGCACTTGGGAGGCAGAGGCAGGCGGATTTCTGAGTTCGAGGCCAGTCTGGTCTACAGAGTGAGTTCCAGGACAGCAAGAGATACACAGAGAAACCCTGTCTCGGAAAACAACAACAACAACAACAACAACGGGGGAAAAAAAAAACCTCAAGGTCATCTTCAACTATTAAATCAGTTATAGGTCATCCTGGGCTACATGAGATTCATCTAAATAAAATAACAATTATCAAAAGCTATACAGTGAAAAGGAAGGAGAGGGAGGGGAGAACTGAGAAACATCTTCTACAGTGATCTCTTCCAGCACAAAGCGCCATAAGCAAAAGGGTCTAAGGATGGAGACCTACTGACTATAAGACCAAGGTTACCTTTCAATCCCTTGCTTTAGATACCTGGTCCCTGATGCAGCAGGAATTAACCTCTGGGAACTGTCTCAAGCTTAAATGGCTTTACTTTCTGTGAGCTTTCCACAACGGAAGCAGTTATCTGAAGCATGGGTTAGCTTTAATTCCTGACTGCATTAAGCATTTTATTAAAAGACAGGATCTTGCTATGCTGCCCAAGTGTGTCTGTAACCCAAAGTAAACATCCCTTGCAGGCATAACTAGGCATAAGTAAATACATGCCTCCACCCTTCGCTTCTGCTTATCAAAAATACTAAACCTCAATTTCTTCTTCAATAAAACAGTATGATGTCCATCTTACAAGGTTAGTTTAAGATAGACAAGCCAGGTGGTAGTAGTACATGCCTTTAACGCCAGCATAATCCTAGCACTCAGGAGGCAGAGGCAGGCAGATCTCTGGAGTTCAAAGAAATGGTCTTAATTAGGTTAACTGATGTGGTAAGATGCACTCTGAATATGGACAACTACAGGGGTCTTTGAGCCCTCCACAGCCAGCAGAGTGACGATCCCCAGGAGACAAGAAGGCAGTTTGTAGCCTGTGTTGGTTCAAACTTCTGGAGTTGGACCTTGAGTAGTTTATTTTAGGCATGTTTAAGCACAGCACAATTTGGTGAAAACTTAAATTCTGTGTATAACTAACCTAATCCTGCATTCAAAACAGAGTATCTATGAATCTCTCTGAGGAATGAAGTAAGCTAAATAAAATTGAGAGGATTTGGTGCTGGAAAGCTCTCCAGCCAGTCAGGTAAAGCAAAGGACAGCAGGCAACTAAACATGTCAACTCCTCGGCTTCTGAGCAGGTACCAGGTTAAGCACTGCTTCCCTTGAAGGGACAATCCTGCGTGCTTAACATTCCAGGTGCCCCGGTGCCGTCTGTGGGACAGAGCCCTTCCTCCATGCTCGCAGACTGCACCTTCTCAAGGTCTGGACACAGCTGTTTACAGGCAAGAGGCAGCGGAGCAAGGAGGTGTGCCTGTGTCTCTCCCTGCTCTTGACTCTGGGACTAGTGACTCCAGTTTTGTCTTCATTTTCCCAAAATGAAAGTCTGTAACTCAAAATTGTGAGCTAAAAGGCCCCTTTCTCCCTTCAAGTTGCTCTCGCCAGGGCAGTTTATCACAGTGACAGAAATACTGCTGATGGAACCGGAAGTAACTACAAGCCTAGCCCGATGGAGGTTCCCCCTACTGATGTCTAACACCAGGTTAAAAGACTGCACAGGAAACTGGGCGGTGGTGGCACACGCCTTTAATCCCAGCACTCTGGGAGGCAGAGGCAGGCAGATTTCTGAGTTCGAGGCCAGCCTGGTCTACAGAGTGAGTTCCAGGACAGCCAGTACTACACAGAGAAACCCTGTCTCGAAAAACCACACACACACACACACACACACACACACACGCACAAGACTGACTGCACAGGAGCCGAGCAGTGGTGGCCTTTAATCCCAGCACTTGGGAGGCTAAGGCAGTTCAAGGTCAGCCTGGTCTCCAGGACAGCCAGGGCTACACTGAGAAACCCCATCTCAAAAAACAAAAACAAAAACAAAAAAAGACTGCATAGGTGTCAAAAATGGCCCTTGAAGAGTCCAGGAGGTTCTCCATGCACTTGAGCAGGGAGAAAACATTATTATTAATAACATAAACTAGAGGGTCCATCATCTGAATAACAGACTATCAAGTGAGACCCATAAAGGAATGAAAAAGACAGCAGAACAGTCCCTCTTCAGACCACATGTAATTAAAATATGAAGCGCTCTACTGACAAGACTAAACCTTGAAGCTTAAGTACATCCTCACTCAGAAAGAGAAAAGATTAGCACCATGAGGAGGAGTCTCCAACACCTAATCTAGGAACTAGAGATGCTTGTGCTGCAGGCCATAGGGTTTGATTGCCAGTACCGAGAAGACGACAAGCCCTAAAACTCCACCACTGCTTCCAGAGTGAGAACCTTTATTGCACTCCTGTGTCTGAAGAGCTCTCCTGCTCATTGTTTCTCTTGCCCATCCTCCTAAGTAGTCTCCCATTTTAAGCAGTGGAAAACTGAGCCTGAGAGGTGAAGAACTTGCCCAAGGCCATATGGCCAATAAGCGGTAGAATTAAAATTCCTGTTTACCACACTCAAAAACCCATTATGTCCTCCTCCTCCAAAAGAAAGGTTAATTCACCCACTGGGAGGGAGAAAGCAGAAACGTCACAAGTTTGAGGCCAACTTGGGCTACATAGATAGCAACCTCAGCTACCAAGGAGAGGGATCTTCAGGTGGGGCAATAGTGCCTAGTGGTGGCGATGCACACCAGCACTCAGGAGGCAGAGGCAAGCAGATCTCTGAATTAAAGGCCAGACCAGTTTACAGAGTGAGTTCCAGAACAGCCAGGGCTACACAGAGAAACCTTGTCTCAACCCCTGTGCCACTTCCCTACCCCCACCAAAAAAAGAACAATACAATTGGCTTTCTGAAGAGAGGCTTTCCCAAGGGACTAGAAGATAGCCTCCATGACATCTTCGTTTAGGACAAAGACTGGTTATAGACAGGAGGCAAGGGTGGTGGCAAACACCTTTAACCCCAGCACTCTGGAGGCAGAGGCAGGCAGAGCTCTACATATTAAGACCAAGACAGCCACAGGTACATAGTGAGATCTGGTTTAAAAAAAAAGATTTAATTTAATTTATCCGAAGACATACTAGTGTCAAGGTTTTATAACCATGTGCCATTTAGTTTTTAGAAAAAAGTATGAGATGCTAATGTGACTGATCTCTGAAAACAATTTCTAGGTGTGGATTTTCAAGACTGCTTTGGAAGGTAGCCATATCACTCAGATGCTGCCCCCCTCCAGCCCCCAAGCTACACCTACACACACCGCTGAGAAGAGAGCACACTGGAGCTTCTAGTGTGTTTGCTATTTTGAAATCTATTTTGTTATTTTTCAGCTTCACTTAATTGGCCTTTTTCCCTGTCATGAGACATACCGGGGCTCAAAGTTGGCCTCAGCAGAGATGAAACAGCCTTCCAAAAAAAAAAAAAAAAACAAAAACAAAAACAAAAACAAAACAGGAAAGAGGAAGACAACAACATTAAATGCCATGCGGTTTTTATTTCTGAGCTGCCATGTGCCTATTAACACACCCCCCTGCCCATTATCAGGAAAATATGTGGTGTTCTTTCCTGCCAGTCACCCTAAAAAGGCACAAGTATTAATATGCAGGTTGAATTTACTACCTGAAAGAAAGGTTATGATAAATCTGACGCCGCAGCTCATCTCAAGCATTCAAGAGCCAAGTCCCAGTGAAAAACGTCACACAAACAGCAATCCTAACATTACATTACGGTTTCCACTACAATTTTATCTAATCTCTAAATGTCTATTTTTTTTATCAGAATGAAAAACTTTTGAGTGTAAAGCTAAAAAGGCCACACACACACACACACACACACACACACACAGAGAGAGAGAGAGAGAGAGAGAGAGAGAGAGAGAGAGAGAGAGAGAGAAACACATACACCCAATCTTTCACACTCTCAAAACAAATCCTCTTAGTATTTGTAAACACATCAGTTTCTTCTCTTAGCGAACAGGGAGGATTCATTTTCTTCCAGCCTACCTAGCGTGGGTTAATCTAATCCTTCCCTCAAAGCAGTTTGCAGTTTTGTTTTGTTTGGGTGGGAGAGCCAGCTGGATGTGAACGGGAACCAGGAATTATAAATACATTTTAGAAACTGACCCCACATATGGGTCACAGAGATTAGATAAACAGGTTTCAAGTCTTCTGGGCTGAATTGGAACTCTCTGTAGCTAAGGATGACACTGGCATCTGATGCTCCTGCCTTACTCCTTAGTACTGGGATTACAGGCATACACTATAGTGCATACACCTGGTATATATATATATATGACGCTAGGAACTGAGTCCAGGCCTTCATCATTGAGTTACATCTCCAGCCCTCATCAATATATACTTATAGGCACCTAACAGTGCAAAAAGAAGATGCTACTACTTTTTGGGGGGGTGGGGGGTGGGGGGGAGCATTTGTGGAATCCAGTTCTGGAATCCTTTCCAATCAAAAGGATCCAGAGGCCATCTGAATGGGGACACCTGCTATGTGAGCGAGCAGCAGGTGCCTAATAACACTTTATCCAAAGTTCCTGGGGGAGGCCTAGAGATTAAGCAAAAGGTAATTTGAAATCACAATAAAGTCCATAACCTTATAACCTGTGCGGTCAAAGGCGAGTTTTACATCTACCAGAGCAAAGGAAAACACGCAAAAGGGGAGATAGAATGCCGTACGGGTAGGGCGCAATACCATACGTCAAGAGATTCGGGAGGTACCGACCAATTACCAACTCTGAAGTGTCTCAGAGAGCATCGTCTAATTCACCTCTTTGGACAGATGGGAAAAACTGAGACCGAAGGTGGGGAATAAAGAAGCAAATTCAAAACAGAGGTGCAGACCAAAGCCAACTGCCCCCTCTTCTGGCGTCGGAGGGGGTCACTGCGTCACTTAGAGAAAAGTGACTTGACAGCACAGCTTTAGGGCTGCCAGCCTAGGGTGCTGTTGGACGTCTCGCCCGCGAGGCACTGAGGTGGATGTGGTGGGACCCGAACACTTGAGAAAGCGCGGGAGGGAGGAGGCCGCTAACGGCAGGAGGCCGGGCCGGCGCCGTCCACCCAGCGTCCCGCTCCAGGGCCCGGGGCCCCCACCTCCCCTACCTTCGGCTTTCCACCGCAGCCGAGGGCCAGACACAATCCCCACAATTCCAGGCGGCTGCAGCGGCAACCTGCTCGTCGTGCGCAAACGCCGTGCCAGCGGCTGCCGGAATCTGAAGGCGCGTGGCTATTACGTCTCTCTCAATCTTGCCCAATGGTATCCTGCCAGAACAGCCTCCAGCATCTCTCACCCCACGCGGCACTGTTAGCCCCGCCTTCCTCAGCTGTTAAGCCCCGCCCCTAGCGTCTTCCTCCGCAAAAATCCGCAGAAATTTGCTCGTGTCCCTCCGCTGGGAGCTGTTTCTAAAAAGAGCTACCCGTGGGCCGGTTCTTGTTTCCCTCCTAGAACTTCAGTTTCTTGTTTAATTTCCCAAGATCGTAATTTCTCTCTAGTGTAAGGATCTTCAGAAAGAAACCTGAGTGGGTGGGAGGTAAATATAAATCACGATGTTATGACTCAGTTTGTGACACACATTGAATCTCAAGCAATAAATAGCACTTTGAAAAATGTATGCAAAGTAGAGCACCTGTAAGTCACTAGCTTTATATAATTGTGTTTTGCGTATGTTTTTAAAATGATAAATCATTTTAACGACAAATCTGGCACCTGCATTCCTAATCCTGCCATACCACCGACCGTGTGTTTGCCAGGTGATACACATACATAATAATTTCACAAAATTAGAATTGCTGTCCTCTTTTCTTACAAATAGGACAAAGCCCAAAGAGGATGTTCTAGTTTGCTTTGTATTGCTATGAGAAAATACTGACCAAAAACAATTAGAGAAAGGGGTTTGACTTACAGGTTACAGTCTGTCATCCAACAAAATCAAGTCAGGAACTTGAGGCAGGAACTGAAGCAAAGACCACCAAGGAATGCCACTTAATTACTGTCCTCTTTACTATGGCTTGCTTGGCTACCTTTCTTAATCCAGCTCAGGCCCATTATCCTAGGGATGGTACTGCCCACTGTAGTCTAGGGCCCTTCTTTAATACCAATCTCAAAAATGCTCACACACATTTCCAAAGGCCAATTTGCTGGAGGCGGTTCCTCTACTGAGGCTCTTTCTGGATCAAGCTAACAACTTTGACTGAAGCTATGTCAGGATAAAGGATCTACACAAGGTCACAGGATGCAAACGTTATCAGATGGATGAGACACTTCCAAAGTCATGTAGTCATGTTTTCTTTCTTTAATGATTTATTTTTGTTTTATGTTAATTGATGTTTTGTTTGCATGTATGCCTGTGTGAGGGTATCAGATTCCCTAGAACTGGAGTTACAGGAAAGCATGAGCCATCATGTGGGAGCTGGGAATTGAACCTCTGGAAGAGCAGCCCATGCTCTTTTTTTGTTTGTTTGTTTGTTTGTTTGTTTTGTTTTGTTTTGTTTTTGTTTTTCAAGACAGGGTTTCTCTGTGTAGCCCTGGCTGTCCTGGAACTCACTCTGTAGACCAGGCTGGCCTCGAACTCAGAAATCTGCCTGCCTCTGCCTCCCAAGTGCTGGGATTACAGGCATGCGCCACCACTGCCCGGCCCAGCCTGTGCTCTTAACTACTGAGCCCCATGAATCCATGTTTTCTTGCTACTATATCACATATACACAGACCCATTAAACCTGACTAGTAAAACAGTTGCCAGTGGTTCTAGGCCATGTATGAGGGGAGAAAAGGATCATCCATGACAGCAGTGTCCTCAAATGGCAAATATTCCCCCCAAGATACAACAATCCATTTATTTCTGGAATTCCTTTGCATTCTTTGTATATTGTTAGCTTCAAGCTTTCCATTTACCTTCTTAATTATGTTTATTTCAAGCAGGTGGGAAATCAACTTGTAATCACTGGGCAAAGCCTCAGTCAGTAGCTGGGGAGGGAGATGTGCTCCTGGGCAGGAGCTGGATGAGCAGTACCAGTTAGTGAGAAGTGATAAAACCGAGAACAGCTTGCTCTCCCGCGCCACACTCCCCTTGCCTTGCCGCCATAAAGGAGAACAAACCACAAACCACGACCCGTCCTTCTGTCCTTAAGCTGCCTTCAGGTACTTGGCTCAGCAATGAAAAAAAAAATTAATGATACAAGGCAATCCATTTGTGCGGTGAGAATTTTGGTTTCTTTTAAAACCCAGCTATGTTGTGGGAATACATTTTTTTTTGTTTGTTTTAATCCCAGGTGTAGGATATGAGGCTGCTTCAGATCGCCCACAGCTGCTATGATTTTTGCCAGCTGCAGATAGTCTACATTTGAAATTCTGTGGATTCTTGAGAGGATATAAATGCAAGAGCTCCAAGCGGGTCCATTACAGCTGCTACTTTCGTTACTGCTGGTGCCGGTGCCGGTGCCGGTGCCGGTGCCGGTGCCGGTGCCGGTGCCATGCCGGTGCCGGTGCCAGTGCCGGTGCGGATGCTGCTTCCACTTCCTGCTATCGCATTTGCTGCTTTTGCTATTGCTAATTGCTATTTTGCTGGTTGGAGATATCCTGACAACAACAAAGATTGGCATTACCCCTAGGAACTCAAGTCCCCTAATCAGCAGGAAGTAGTCTAAAGAGATCCATGTCCCCTGTCCCCTCTGACCTTCCTCTCCTACCTAGTGTTGGGTTGGAAGGGTTGAGAGTGGAGTAAGGAGGGGTAGTAAGATATATAAGAACCTAATAAAGCAGCCCCCAAAATACACCTACAGATCTCTGTGAGTTTGGGGCCAGCCTGGTCTACATAGTGAGTTCCAGGACAGGGCCAGAGCTACCATAGTAAGATCTTGTCTCAAAAAAAAAAAAAAGCCTTTAATTTTTAAAGTGTGTGTGTGTGTGTGTGTGTGTGTGTGTGTGTGTGTTTGTGTGTGCCTGTGTCTGATATGTGCACATGAGTGCAGGTGCCCACCAAAAGCTGGAGTTCACAGGCAATTAATTGTGATCGGCCCAATGTGAGTATCAGGGACCCCACTCAGGTCCTCTAGAAGAGCAATACACACTCTTCACTGTTGAGACCTCTCTCCAGTCCCTCCTGCCCCAACCCTTTCCTGAGTGAATTCTCTCTACATATGCTATCTGTTCTGTGACACTCTTGTGAGACAGTGAAGAAGATTCTGTTCCCATTTCCACAGACAATCTCTGTGAACCCTTCAGAGCTTGTCCAGCTGTGGCTACTGGATATTGCACTGGAACATACCTCATGCAGGTACGGGAATGGTTCCAGGAAAGCTAAGTCAGGTAACCAGTACGGAGAAGCAGCACTCTAAGGAGAAATCCAAAAAGGGCCAAAGGAAGCACTTTCACTCAAAACTGGAATCCACATCTGCCTGAGTATTCTGAAGACATAGGTCCAGCCAAGGCAGCGTAGAAACCAGCTGACCAAGCCAGGCTGTGGTGGCTCACGCCTTTAATCCCAGCACTTGGGAGGCAGAGGAAGGAGGATTTCTGAGTTCGAGGCCAGCCTGGTCTACAGAGTGTGTTCCAGGACAGCCAGGGCTACACAGAGAAACCCTGTCTCAAAAAACCAAAAAAAGAAAAAAGAAAGAAAGGAAGAAGAAACCAGCTGACCTCCCCTCAGACATGAGCACACATGAGCCTTTATCTGCAGCTTCATTGATGAAAGTCAAGAATTCTATCTAGCCTCAGGCTAGCAAGATGGCTCAGTGGGTAGAGGCACATGCTGCCAAGACTGAAGACCTGCGTTTGTTTCTAGGGCCTCCTGTGGTAGGAGGAGAAAAGCAACCCCGATAAGTTATGTTCTGGTCTGCACCTGCATGGGTGACATTAGCATGCCACACACGTGTGCACATACACATGAATAAACGAATAGGTATAATTAAAAGAATTAAAAGTAAAAATAAACCCGTTTCCATTTAATTCTAGTTTCTATATCCAGGACACACTGACTGCACTGCTGAAGGCCTCAAAGAACAGGAAGAGACATGAAACAACACAGTATTTTTTAGCCCTTATGAAAGGAGTATGAGCATTTCTTGACGACAGTCTCCAATGTGCTAAAAGGCTTCGGCAGCTCCAAGGGGCTTGGGCCAGCGGAAGGTCAGTGAATTTAAACTGCACTAGCTCTCAGCTAAACAGGCCTTTCTGGTTCAAAGGGATCACACTAAAAAAAACGGAGAGCCAAAAGACAGACAAGATTTTGAAGTATTTTCACCAAACAACATTGCACAGAGGCTGAAGCAAAACTCCAAGGGCCCCGACTCCGTCAGCAGAAAAACTTCAACCACACGTCTGACAAAACGCACCGCCTGCAGGCACCCGCAGAGGCTGAGAATCACACGCTTAGGGCAGACACAGCTTCTGTGCAGTTCAACTTGTTCACTGCTGGGTAACAAAGCATCTTCCAACTTAGTCTCTTAAAACAATAATAATGTATTTAGCTGTCTGGGCAGGAGACAGCAGAGAAGCATCAACTCTATGCCACGAATCACCACCTGGGATGGCAAGACGCTCAGTCACTGGTGGCAGTCGACGCTGGCTGTCGGTGAGGATCTCAGCAGGTGCTGTCATCCAGGGCACGGACAAGCCTCTGCATGTAGCTGCTTGGCCTCTTAAATCCATCTTCCACCGCTATAATAGAACGCCACAGACCGGGTAATTTGTAATGAGTAGGAATTTACTTAGGCCATGGTTCATGGAGTCTGGAAGCTGAAAATGAAAAGGTGATGCGGTGAGGACCTTCAGGCTGCACCGTTCCTGCTGCAGAAGGACAAGCGGACATGTGTGAATGGATGAGCACAGCAGGAGGCTGGACTTGCTCTGTAACAGCACGCTCTGGTATAACTAGCCCACTCTATCAATAAAAGCATTAATAATTCCCTATAGACCCCACCTCTTAATGCCATTACAATGGTGTACTGGCTACTTTGGTGTGTCAACTTGACACAGGCTGGAGTTATCATAGGAAAAGGAGCTTCACTTGGGGAAGTGCCTCTATGAGATCCAGCTGTGGGGCATTTTCTCAATTAGTGATCAAGTGAAGAAGGGCCCCTTGTGGGTGGTGCCATCTCTGGGCTGGTATTCTTGGGTTCTATAAGAGAGCAGGCTGAGCAAGCCAGTAAGGAACATCCCTCCATGGCCTCTGCATCAGCTCCTGCTTCTGACCTGCTTGAGTTCCAGTCCTGACTTCCTTTGGTGATGAACAGCTGTGTGGAAGTGTAAGCTCAATAAACCCTTTCCTCTCCAACTTGCTTCTTGGTCATGATGTTTGTGCAGGAATAGAAACCCTGACTAAGACAAATGGCAAATATATTTCAACGGAGCGGACATTCGCATCACAGTGCCATTCATA
Source organism: Apodemus agrarius (assembly GCA_964023405.1). Classification (NCBI taxonomy): domain Eukaryota; kingdom Metazoa; phylum Chordata; class Mammalia; order Rodentia; family Muridae; genus Apodemus; species Apodemus agrarius. The sequence continues at coordinate 25,183,978 of OZ030021.1, forward strand.
CTGATTGGGGAGGGGGTTGGAACTGCTTATTGGCTTGTTCCCCAAGGCTCGCTCAGCCTGCTTTAATACAGAATCCAGGACCCCCAGCCCAGGGATGGCACCGCCCATCCTCTGTGGATCATTAATTGAGAATATACAAGCTGGCTTTAATCCTAGCACTTGGGAAGCAGAGGTAGGCAGGTCTGTGAGTTCAAGGTCATCCTGCTCTGTAGAGTGAGTTTCAAGACAACCAAGGCTGAGAGAAATCCCGTGTAGGAAGGGGAGGGGAGGGGAGGGGAGGGAAGAGGAGGGAAGGGGAGGAGAGGGGATGGGAGGGAAGGAGAGGAGAGGAGAGGGGATGGGAGGGAAGGGGAAGAGAGGGGAGGGAAGGAGAGGGAAGGAGAGGGGATGGGAGGGAAGAGGAAGGGAGGGAAAGGAGAGGAGGGAAGAGGAGGGGAGGGGAGGGGAGGGGAGGGGAAGGGAAGGGAAGGGAAAGGAAACACCTTACAGCTGGATCTTATGGAGGCATTTTCTCTGTCAAGATTCCCTCCTTTCAGATAACTCAAGCTGTCGAGTACAACACATAATTAAAAATATATCTAAGAAAATAAAACTAATCAGATCCAGGTACAGTAGCCACACACTTATAACAGCACCCAGGAGACAGAGGCAGGTAGATCCTGCAAGTTCAAGGTCTACGAAGGAGACTCGGGAGCCCGGGCTGCAGAGTAAGACTGAAGGAGAAGCAAAGCAACGAGAAAGCAGAGGTGTCTGCGATGCAGGCTTGTAATTCCAGAGATAGAGGCGTGGAGATCAGAAGGGGAGGTCTCGCTTGGCTATGTAGCAAGTGTGAAGGAAGGAAGGAAGGAAGGAAGGAAGGAAGGAAGGAAGGAAGGAAGGAAAGAAAGAAGGAAGAAAAAGGAAAAAAGAAAAGAAGCCGGGCGGTGGTGGCATAAGCCTTTAATCACAGCACTGGGGAAGCAGAGGCAGGTGGATTTCTGAGTTCGAGGCCAGGCTGGTCTACAGAGTGAGTTCAAGGACAGCCAGGGCTGCACAGAGAAACCCTGTCTCGGAAAAAAAAAAAAAAGAAAGAAAAAGAAAAGAAAAGAAAAGAAAAGAAAAGAAAAGAGAAGAAAAGAAAAGAAAAGAAGAGAAAAGAAAAGAAGAGAAAAGAAAAGAAGAGAAAAGAAAAGAAGAGAAAAGAAAAGAAAAAATGGGAAAAGAAAAGAAAAGAAAATCTGACTGGCTCAGACAGTTGAACAGACAGTTGGGATGAACCAGGCTGACTGTCACAGTTCTGTACAATTCTCACCCTGCCACTCATACATGCCTGAAAAAAAGTCCTAAAAACCAGGCCACTGCAGGCTGCTGTGCAGCTGTTCCTACCTCTTGGATTAATCTTTTACAATCCTCCCACAAAAGCCAAGGCTGCATCTCCAGGCAGGGGGCTCCAGAATAACTGGTCACTCCAGAATCCTAGGCAAGTTTAATCCAGGAACTGAGCACACAAACACAGTTCAGGGTCAGCAAGCTAAGGATGGGAGAATCTTTCTCTCCTCCGACATCACCCTTCAAAACAGCACCCCGCAGGCCTGAGAGACAGTTCAGGTAGGTAAAGGCACCAGCAGCCACACCTGAATTTGGTCTCAGGGATCCTCATGGTAAGAGGGGAGATCCAACCCCTGCTAACTGTCTCCTTACCTCCACACGTGTGTGGCACAAGTACCCTGTGCCTCCCACCCAGTGCAGATCTTAATTGCAATAAAAAAATTTTTTAACTTTAAAAATAAAGGACTAGAGATGTAGAACACTTGCCTAGAATCCACTGGGCTTGGCATCCTCAAGAGAAGAAAGGAGAGGTAAGAGACGGAGACAGACTACGTGTACGTGTGATGCACTCCGCCCAATGCCCAGTAATGAGCAAACTTACCTTAGCAATTAGCTATGTTCTCTTCCATGCCTACTGGCTCTGCAGACATCACACTCGTGCCTGAAGTCAAATAGCACACACGTCCATGTTTGGGTACTTAGGAGATCACACAGGGGACCTGGCTTTACAGAGCTGCTTAACATCCCAAGTAACGATCTTACTTTCAGACCTAAATACACAAGAGTCATTATACATCCCTAGGCTGCCCGGCAGCTTTTGTGGAAAGCTTGTAAGAAGGGGGTAGTGCTCAGGTAGACAAACCCTCCCTCCAGAGACAAGCGAAGCACAGAGGGACCAGGAAGTATACAAGTGTCTCTCAGACTGAGGGCTTCGGGGGCTTTTCGGGGAACAGAGTGCAAGTTCCTAGAACCAGGTGACGCTGACAAGTCGATGCGGTTTTGATAGCAGCAGCTCTATGACCCCATACGTTGGAGCACGCAATGGGCCGATGCAGGAAACAAAGTGCCTGGCTACATACAACTGTGATTCATTCTGGTTTGTTTAGCCATCGTGACTTCCGATTCCCCCCACAACCTCCAGAGAGACACCCAGGGCGGGAGTCGAGGACACCAAGATCATTATGGAATTATGAGTCTCGTCGAACCATCATTAGAGCCGCCGTAGGGAAATCTTCCTTGGCTGGAGCTTGATATAGATCCATAGGAACTCGGCTTCATTGTCCTGTCACGTGCTGGCCAATGTATGCTGGGAAATGGAATAACGTCGAGGAGCCACCCGCTAGGGAGCAGAACTCGGAGCCTCTAGCCTTATCTGCTCCCCACTCCCGGCAACAAGGACAATGACCCATCGTTAAAGAGAACATTACAGCGTACGTATACAACTTTCTCATATCCCTTATGTTGTTTAATTCTATGGGATGCAGGTTTTATTGCTCTTCATTAACCAAAATGGGAACTGAAGTTCAAACGTGCTGATACAGCATAGGGCAGCCCCCAGCTTGGAATGGATAGCGTGGAGTGCTCCCTAAGGTTCCAAGTAGACCTAGGCTGGATTCGACTCAAAACCTAATACTTGTGTATTAGAATGAGTCCAATTCCATCCATTAGAGTTCATGTTCCAATTGATATGCTATGAGCCAGGATCCAGTGGAGAATGAACACACTAAATCCTAAGGCAAGGATAGCCTCAAATTCTTTGCCACCCTATTCACGGAAAGTGAGGTACATTTCCATTCTCTTTGAATCTACACTGGCCTGTGACCAAAAGAGTAGGATGAGGTAATGCCATCCCAATATAAGCTTAGCCTAAGACCTGCCTTAGCTCTTCTGTAATAACTGTAACCACCCTGATAGAGAGACAGCGTTTAGAGTACAAGGAACCCCACTGAGCCCACCTTTCCAGGCGTACTGCCAAGACCCAGATACACCAAGGAAGCTGGAGGTCTGAAGCCCCAGACCAGACTGTTCTCTGGCTCACTACACCCAAAAGGTCAGTGAATGCCACACAGAGCAGAATGATTGGCCAGTTAAACCCTTCCTGGAATCCTGACTCTTGGAACTGTGTGGTGTTTGTTCTAATACATAGGGTAACAAATGTTTTCAAAAAAAAGATCCAGGTGACAATTATTTTCAGCTAGCTGGTTCATATAAAATCTCAGTCACATTCTGTTTTTTATCTTTACTTTTTTTTTTGTTTGTTTGTTTTTGTTTTGTTTTTCGAGACAGGGTTTCTCTGTGTAGCCCTGGCTGTCCTGGAACTCACTCTGTAGACCAGGCTAACCAGGCTAGCCTCGAACTCAGAAATCTGCCTGCCTCTGCCTCCCAAGTGCTGGGATTACAGGCGAGCACCACCACGCCCGGCTTTACTTCTCTTTATTTTTGTTTGACCACCACTTGAAAATGGGGAAGGGGAAAGGGTTGGGAGGGGGAACAAAACAAACAAACAAACAAAAAAAAAAAAAAAAAAAAAAAAAAACGGGGCTGTGGTGCTGCAGCTGTTTTCTCCCAACACACAGGAAGCTAAGCCAGGACAATCACAGACAGAGAAACCCAGTCTCAAAGACCTTCCTACTAACAAGGAGAAAACGTCCTTAACCTGCTAGCTCTGTAAGAGTAGGCTATAAAGCTAGGCACACTGGATCGCTTGGAGAATCCTAGCTACTCAGAGGCTGAGGCAGGAGGATTTTGAGTTTGAGGCCAGGCCAGGTATGAAACGAAACTCTTTCTCAAAAACAAAACAAAAAACAAACAACAATAATAACAATAAATAGGCGCTGGCCTGGGTCTAGCATGTGAGCCCTATTTTGTTAAGGCCTGTCTGCAGCCATTAAGACTTGGGACCTGCCAGGAGGTGGGGGTGCATGCCTTCCATCCCGGCACTTAAGAGGTAGAGGCGGAGCCGGGCGTGGTGGCGCACTCCTGTAATCCCAGCACTTGGGAGGCAGAGGCAGGCGGATTTCTGAGTTCGAGGCCAGCCTGGTCTACAGAGTGAGTTCCAGGACAGCCAGGGCTACAGAGAAACCCTGTCTCAAAAAAAAAAAAAAAAAAAAAAAGAGGTAGAGGCAGGCAGTTCTCAGAGTTCAGCCAACCTGGACTACAAAAAAAGTTCAGGACAGCGAGGACTGTACAGAAAAATCCCTATGCTGAACCAAAAAAAAAAAAAAAAAAAAAAAAGAGTTCCAACTAGATATGGCAGTTCATGCCTATAATTCATGACTTAGGAGGTAGAAGCAGAAGAATGGAGAGTTCAAGGTAATTCTTAAACACATTACAAGTTCAAGGTCAGTCTGCGTTACATGAGATCCTCGAGAGAGACAGAGACAGAGTCTTTTTTTTTTTTGGTTTTTTTGTTTGTTTGTTTGTTTTTGTTTTTTTGTTTGTTTGTTTTTTTTCAAGACAGGGTTTCTCTGTGTAGCTCTGGCTGTCCTGGAACTCACTCTGTAGACCAGGCTGGCCTCGAACTCAGAAATCCACCTGCCTCTGCCTCCCAAGTACTGGGATTAAAGGCGTGCGCCACCACTGCCCAGCTGAGCAAGAGTATTAAATTGAGATGAATGAGTAGACTTCTTGCTAAGATAGTACCAGGCAAACTCAACTATGTTACTGCAGGTAGTCAGGGTCTAGACTGAGTGTTTCCAAGTTCTTGGCATCTTGTTCAAGAATGACATAAAGGAGCCGGGCGGGTGTGGTGGCGCATGCCTGTAATCCCAGCACTTGGGAGGCAGAGGCAGGTGGATTTCTGAGTTCGAGGCAAGTCTGGTCTACAGAGTGAGTTCTAGGACAGCCAGGGCTACACAGAGAAACCCTGTCTCGAGGAAAAAAAAAAAAAGAATGACATAAAGGCACACAGAATTTACAATATAACAGGAACACTCTACTCAGAGCAAACCCGTGGTCCAGACCACAAATGACTACACAGTGCAGATCTACACAGGGCCACAATGGAGCGACCCAAAGACCTCGATTACTGTTTGGAGATTCTCGTTATAGGGTTCAAGAGAGGGAGGAGGTTAGTTATTAAGAGGCTTAGTGAGAGTAGCTCTGTTTTGGCTAACAGATTAATTTATTTAACCTTTTTTTTTCCTATTGTGCATGTCCTTTCTCATAAAACATGAGTTTAATCATATGCACACTCAGTTGTGCGTAGGCATAAGAAGGTAAATAGGGAATTCTCCCCCAAAAGTTCACATGAAGAACCCAGCTCGCCTTATGGCCCATGCACTCAAAAAACCAGTCTAGGCCAGATCAGCACCCCCATCTTCATACCTGGGTTGACTAGATTTGTGTCTTGGCCTTTTGGTGACTACAAGAATGTCCCGCGCTACCGTCTCGCCAGCAAGAAAGACGCGGCACACTCAAGATCCTTCTGCAGAAAAGCTTTAATGCTCTTGAGAGGGAGAGCATAAGCCCACAGAGCAGAGACCCAGATACCCAGAAGCCCATCCCTTATATGGGCTGCAACCCCTGCCTCGGACGTGTCACCCCCTGATTGGCTGCAGCTCGGGAGAGGCGGAGACCAAGGGATGGTAAACTACCCAGCACCTGGCACTGACTTGTTTACTTCAAGCCAGCAGGATGTTTTGGGCCGGCAGGATGTTTTGGGCCGGCAGGATGTTTTGGGCCAGCCGGCGGCTCCCCACATCTCCCCCTTTTTTATTATTTAAAATAAAGACCTCAGATTGTCGATCAACCTTCAGGCTCTTGTCTGGACCTTCAGGGTTCAAAACAATCTAATAATGAGGCCCTTTTGCTCTTATAGCAAGTAGGTCACCCAATCTTTAAGGGGTGGAGACAGAGGTCGAACTCCCAAGCAACAAAATTAAGACTTCGTACGAGAGTCGCCACTAGGCTGTTGGTTTGACCCGAAGCGCCCTCGACCTGTCACTCTGCCGTTTTTCTGGGAAAGGGAAACTAGGGCAGGCAACCCTTATGCAGGACAACATGCCTCCCAGAGAGACCCTTATGTCAGGTGTCTCTCTGTGCGATGCTTTGCTCGGCATCCCCCATGGGCTGCTCAAGCTGGACACTCTACCCTGTGCAATGAGTCTAAGCTCCGGGTGTGCAAGAGCTGTCCAGCCGGCGGCCTACTGCTTGAGCATTGTTGGTCAAATGTCAGTGGGAGCTCCTTGTTCCAGAGCCACAAGCGCTTGGGCAATAACCACCTTGTCTCTCTTGGTTTGAGCCCTGAGCCTACAGACCAGCCAGAGAAGTAACATCAGTCCACAGCAAAGGGCTGCGCCAAACAATCCCACCCCCACCCAGTCCTTAAAATAGGAGACAGCTGAAGCGATCCATGATGATAGTCCCTCGGTCAAGGACAGGTCACGGCGCGTAGAGTTGACCTGGATAATGGCTGCTCTCAATTCTCGGAGTGTGAGTGACTGGGCGATCTGCGGTGTCCTTCTGCTCCAAAATTGTTCTAGTAAGCCTCTCAGGGACCCAGAAGGGGTTTTCTTCACTCTGTGGGAAGACACAAACGGCTCCCCTGGATCTTATTAGAATAGGATCCGGGCCTTTCCATTCATTAGTCAACACATCCTTCCATTTTACCAATTCTTTAGGTCGATGCGGGTCTGAGCAATGTCGCTCTGCTGCGGTTTGATCATGCTTATCTGAATTTAGAAAATTTATAGTAAAGAGTGCCACTGCTATGGCAACCCGTGGCACGGGGGGCAGATCTTTTGTTATTCCCCCTTTTTGTTTAATTAAATATGATTTGAGTGTACGGTGTGCGCGCTCAATGATACCTTGTCCTTGAGGGTTATATGGCAAGCCCATAATATGTGTGACTTGCATTTGTGCACAAAAAGCCAATTGTTCTGCAACAAGATTAGTCACAGCTTTTAGTTTTTCAGAGGTTAACGGCCACTGGGGAACCCATACTGGGTCCCCTGTCTTCCATGGTATGGGTCGTGCTGCCCCAGTGGCACCTAGGAAAAACCCAGGCCCTGTCTTCTTTGATTTTGGACGGGGGATATAGGTACTACTTGCTCTCCTTCTGTACCTTCAAAGACTGGGTAAGCAAGGCGCAGCTTTCTTTTTACTTTTTCAGACAAAAAGTAGCAAGACTTCGGGCATGTCTCATAGGGAGAAGGCGCCGAAGGAACAACCTGTGAAAGGGCTGTTAGGGGCTGCCGTTTTCGAGGTTCTTTACTATTCTGCCTTCGATCATCTGGATGGTATCTTTCCTCCTCATATCTGGCAGCTTCCTCCTCTAACTTAGCCTCTTCATCGGGGTCCAAGACCTCTCCTCTGAGCTGTTAGAGCTATCAGAGTTATCAAAGTTTAAAGCCTCAAGATCATGTACTGTATACAAGCTAGCTCCTCCTCTTGATTTAACAACAGGAGAAGGTTCCTTAGGATCTAACACATTCACTCCCTTGTCTCTAGACTCTCCGGGAGGTCCTTTTTCCTTTTTGGGGACTGGTTTTTTCTTGCGCGCGCCCAACCTCTCACTACGCTCGGTTTCTGATATGCTATCCTGGACCTCTTCAAGGGTGTTCCGACCTTCCGCCACGGCAGCCCTACAAGCTTTATCTTCTAAACAGTTTTTAACAAGTTTCCCAATTGCTTTTGTCCCCTGCCTCAAGTCTCTTTCCACCATTTTGCAGTCAAGATCTCTACCTAATTTGTTCTGTGAGGCAAGAGTCAAAGACCTGGAGCATTCATACATGGCAAAGAGAAAGATTAAAAGGGCTCCAAGAATGGTCACAAAAGCTTCAATGCTACCTTCCCAGGGTGGTGACAATCCCAAGTCGAAGCCAAAGAAGAACATACCTCTCCGAATGTATCTGCCTGCAGTTCTGAATCTTCCTTGTAGCCAAGGGGTCTCCGATGGTGCTGACGATGATGAAGTCTCGTATTCCCGGGTTTCGGCACCAGATGTCCCGCGCTACCGTCTCGCCAGCAAGAAAGACGCGGCACACTCAAGATCCTTCTGCAGAAAAGCTTTAATGCTCTTGAGAGGGAGAGCATAAGCCCACAGAGCAGAGACCCAGATACCCAGAAGCCCATCCCTTATATGGGCTGCAGCCCCTGCCTCGGACGTGTCATCCCCTGATTGGCTGCAGCTCGGGAGAGGCGGAGACCAAGGGCTGGTAAACTACCCAGCACCTGGCACTGACTTGTTTACTTCAAGCCAGCAGGATGTTTTGGGCCGGCAGGATGTTTTGGGCCGGCAGGATGTTTTGGGCCGGCAGGATGTTTTGGGCCGGCAGGATGTTTTGGGCCAGCCGTCGGCTCCCCACACAAGAAAGAGAAACACATCCCATTGTTTGAAGTGGACCTTGCATGCAGTTTGATACAGGCAGAGATCTTGGGTTTATAACATGTTATTAGGTGCATTGTTTGGCGTGTGTGTGTGTGTGTGTGTGTGTGTGTGTGTAGGTGAGGGTCTCAGGATTCTAACTGCATTATAGGAGTTGAAAGTTGGATAGATGGCTGATCAGTTGAGAGCACTGGCTGCTGCTCTTCCAGAGGACAGGATTTGATTCACACCACCCACATGTCTGCTCAAACTTGTCTGTAATTACAGTTCCAGAGGATCCACTGACCTTTTTCAGCCTCCATTGACAGTATATGCAGATGCTATGCATACATACAAGGGAAAATACTATACACAGAAAACAGAAATAAAATGAATCTTTGATTAACACCTTTTTTGAAAAAGAAAAAAAGGGGGGATGTGGATTTGAGAAACAGTTCAGTGGGCAAAGGCACCTGCTGCTGAACTGATGGTCTGAATCCACATTCAGGGGAGAGAGAACAGATCCTACAAGTTGTTCTCTGTGGTGGTTTACATAGGTAGGGGCCCTGTAGGCTCCTGTGCCTGGCGATAGGGAGTGGTCCTATTAGGAGATGTGGCCTTGTTGGAGTGGACATGGCCTTGCTGGAGGAAGTGTGTCACTGTGGAGATGGGTTTTGAGGTCTCCTATGCTGAAGCTATGCCCAGTCACACAGTCTCTTTCTCACACAGTCTCTTTCTGTTACCTGAGGATCAAGATGTAGACCTCTCTCTACATGATGATCTATGATGCTCCTTCAGCATCATATCTGCCTGCATGCTGCCATGCTTCCCACTGTAATGACAATGGACTAAATCTCTAAAACTGTAAGCCAGTCCCAATGAGATGTTTTCCTTTATAAGAGTTGCCATGACTGCCGGGCGGTGGTTGCGCACGCCTTTAATCCCAGCACTTGGGAGGCAGAGGCAGGCGGATTTCTGAGTTCAAGGCCAGCCTGGTCTACAGAGTGAGTTCCAGGACAGCCAGGGCTACACAGAGAAACCCTGTCTCGAGAAAAAAAAAAAAAAAAAAGAGTTGCCATGACCATGGTGTCTCTTCATAGCAATGAAACTCAAACCAAGACATTCTATGACCTCCACATACCTCCAGTGGCACACAAATACCTCCACACAACACACATACACACACACACACACACACACACACACACAATTTAATAAACAAATGTAATAAAAAGCACTGCAGAACTCTTTTTAACGAAAGGAATGAAGCCGGATGGTGGTGGTGCATGCCTGTAATCCCAGCAGAGGGAGGCAGAGGCAGGCAGATTTCTGAGTTCAAGGCCAGCCTGGTCTACCCAGTGAGTTTCAGGTCAGCCGGAGCTACACAGAGAAACCCTGTCTCGAAAAACCAAAAAAGAAAAAAGAAAAAAGAAAAAAAGAAAGGAATGGGGGCTGGAGAGATGGCTCATTGGGTAAGAGCACCGACTGCTCTTCCAAAGGTCATGAGTTCAAATCCCAGCACCCACATGGTAGCTCACAACCATCTATAAAGAGATCTGATGCCCTCTTCTGGAGTGTCTGAAGGTAGCTACAGTGTACTTACATATAATAAGTAAATCTTTAAAAAGGAAGGAAGGAAGGAAGGAAGGAAGGAAGGAAGGAAGGAAGGGTGTATACACAGCAAAAGCCAAACAGAGCAGGGTTGCTAAGCTGTTCTCCACGCTTGCCTGCCTCAGTCATAGAGCCCCATGCCACCAGGCCTAGATGTTCTGCCATCTCTTGGTTCTGTTTGCAGCTGAACTGAATAATTCGACAAAATCCTGCACATAGCAAGACAAGTCGACACATCTATATCCTCTATCCTCTCAAGTCAGATTACACAAGAAGATGAGTGTGCTCCTCTCCTGGTTCTAAGGGATGGGGTCTAAGGATAGGTTCTAAGGGATAGCCTGAGCATGTGTCACTCTTTGGTGTGGCTGCCATGACGAAGTTTTCTTTAACTGAAATATAATTCACAGACCATAAAATTAATCTATCTAAAGTTTGAAATTTAATCCAGATATAGTGATATATGCTTATAGCTCCAGCATCTTGGAAGCTGAGGCGAGAAGGCTACAAGTTAAAAATAAATAAATAAGGGGGCTGGAGAGATGGCTCAGTGGTTAAGAACACTGACTGCTCTTCCAAAGGTCCTGAGTTCAAATCCCAGCAACCACATGGTGGCTCACAACCATCTATAATGAAATCTGATGCCCTCTTCTGGGATGTCTGAAGACAGCTACAGTGTACTTACAAATAAATAAATAAATCTTTAAAAAATAAATAAATAAATGTAGCTGGATGTATGTTTACAACCCCAGCACTCAGAAGGACCGTCCACGAGCTGAAAGCAAGGCAGCTCTACACTGTGAGTCCCAGGCCAGTCTACACAGCAAGACTTTGTCCTCTCTCCTGTTGGCTTATTTTCTCAAAATCTACTTTAATACGGTTTTTAAAAATATTTATTCATTTATTATATGTAGGTACACTATAGCTGTCTTCAGACACTCTAGAAGAGAGTGACAGATCTTGTTTCAGATGGTTGTGAGCTACCATGTGGTTACTGGGATTTGTTGTTTTTTTGGTTTTTTGGATTTGTTTTTTTTCGAGACAGGGTTTCTCTGTATAGCCCTGGCTGTCCTGGAACTCACTCTGTAGACCAGGCTGGTCTTGAACTCAGAAATTCGCCTGCCTCTGCCTCCCAGAGTGCTGGGATTACAGGCATGCGCAGCCACCGTCTGGCTGGTTTCTGGGATTTGAACTCAGGACCTTCAGAAAAGCAGTGGGTGCTCTTAACCAATGGGCCATCTCTCCAGCCCTTTAATAGGGCTTTTTAAAATGCTGCAGCCTCCCTTCTAGCCCACCATTCACCAGAGGTGGTGGAAATGAAAGGTTCTTAGGACACTGGGGAAGAGGACCTGTTTAGGATGGTTTGATCTTTGTTGCCAGCAGTCCAACCCTCTAGCAAAACACCAACACGAATCAGCAGCTGCAGTTCCACCCACTCTGCAATCAATCACCCCTGATGAATCAATCAGCAGTGACAGTGCATCCAGAAAAACTGCCAGGCTTTGCCAATAGGCCTAAGACTGTGGGAGCTGCAGGAAGCAGCTGGATTATCATTGAGAAGTTCTTTAGCGAGTTAACTCTCTGTGAAATCACAAGAGAAGATCAGCAACGCGATGCAAGAGGCGCCAAAGCCAGAGCGCTGTTAGCAAAGATTAGTGAGGTGCAAGGCGAACCAATGCCAGAGCCTCCTCCCACTGACTGTGGGGTCAAATGTATTTTCCTTTCTAAACATCATGCATCCTCTCATGTGTCTGCTTCAGCAAAACATCCTTTCATGTACATCTGCTTCAGTAAAACATCCTCTCACCTGTGTCTGCTTCAGCAACACATTCTTTCATGTACATCTGCTTCAGTAAAACATCCTCTCACCTGTCTGCCCCAGCAAAACATCATATGGCATAACTGAGTTAAAAACAAACAAACAAACAAACAGAAATTTCCTAAAATTCCCTAAAAACTAACCTAACTGATAATAATAATATATAATACAAGCCGGGCGTGGTGGCGCACGCCTGTAATCCCAGCACTTGGGAGGCAGAGGCAGGCAGATTTCTGAGTTCAAGGCCAGCCTGGTCTACAGAGCTAGTTCCAGGACAGCCAGGGCTACACAGAGAAACCCTGTCTCAAAGAAGAAAAAAAAAAAAAACACAAAAAAAACACATCACTCGAGTTTATACAGGCAGTGTTGCTTTTACCCAGGTCTCACTGCCAAGCATCCAAGAAGAGAAACTAATAATTTTTGAATTGTGTTTATATATGCTATTAACCCTTTTTTTTTTTTGTGCCCAATATAAATGTTCTCAACAGGGAAGAGCCCGTGTGACCAGAAATTTCCTTTCTCACCAAGAAAAAGAAAAAAGAAAACAGGTTTTTATAATGGGAATTTAAAAAAAAAAAACCCGTTGACAGTTTTTTCCTTTCGATTTCCAAGTAAGCGTCCCAATGTTGTCAGTTACCGCATCTCTGGCATGAGATGCCGGAGCTATATTTCTCCCAAGCCCCCTTCTTGTTGTACCTCCCATCTTGTTCTAACGGGCCTAGGAACTCAGCTTCCAGCTAGTCTGCCTATGGGGGATCAGCAAGTGCAAAACTCCACACCGCGCTCTCAGCCTCCTCCGGCTATGATTTACAAGAGCTCTTAACTCGAGCTCTGTGGGTCCTTATGGTGAGGACTTGGGGCCAGGGAGAGCTGACTACCCATCTTCTGCCTCTCTAGACAAGAGCCCAGATGGTGTGTGATGGGGGTTGGAGGATCTGTTGAGGTAAAGACTTGAAAGGCTATAGGAAACCAAATTCCTCAGCTTATTCCCCCAAAGACCAGCTTCTGGAGTGCCATGGCAGAATAACTATATATTAAACTTTCTGCCATATTGAACTTAATGTTAAGCTACAGGCTTACAGCATCACACTGACTCCTCTTTGAGAGACACCCCACTCCTGCCACTCCCCCCTCTACAATACGTACACATCTCCACCAAAGCAACTCGAATCCCAAGCCTGTGAAAGATTTACTGTCAGTACTGCAGACAAATAAGTGAATAACCAGCAGTCGATTCTAAAGACAGGATGCTCATTTGCATGAGTAGTTGTGCTTCATTTGCATTATATTTGCATGGCATTTGCATATCTCATCCACCCTGTCAGAATGTATATAAATCCTTTATGCTTTCATTTCTTTTTTTTATTTTCTAAAAAGCTCCACGCCCCCACATCCTGCCCAGACTGTCTGGTAAAATTACAGGTTGAATATCCCTAGTCCGATCATAAAGAACTTATGTGGTCCTGTTGTAAAGATTTCTAACTGTAGCAATACACATGGATCTTGGAACCTTACTTAATAAATGTATTTATTCAAATAAATAAGTAAATAAAAATTAAAAAGGAAGGCATCTTGATACATGTGTGTAATCTCAGCATTCAAAATGTAGAGGCAGAAGAGACATCATGAATGTGAGACCATGCTAGCCATCATGAATGTGAGACCACAAGCCAGGTTGAACTACATAAGAGACCCTGCCTAAAGAAATAAATAATAAAATTCAATATTGCTCGAATAGTGCATGCCTAGCAACCAGGAAGCTGAGGCAGGAAGATTGTGAACTTGTGATGTATGGTCTTTTTTTGGAAATGTTTATATTACATTTGCATATGTATATGTGCATGCATATACAGAGGAAGCATGCGGAGGTCAGACAACTAGGGAGAGTCACCGTTTTCCTTTAATCATGGGGTCCCAGGGATCAAACGCAAATGCCTTTATCTATCTCACCAGACTAAAATATATTCTTTTCCTTGAGACACAATCTCATTGTGTAGCTCGGCCGCCTTCAAACTCTCAATCCTCCTTAGTCTTCCAACCGCTGGGATTACAGATGTGTACCATTATGCCCAGAAAAAAAAAAAAACTCCACATATTTATAATTGCCAATCATGTTCTAAATGCAGATGTCTATACAAACAATGAAATAAAAATAATGACATCATCACAGACTAAATGCTGTCATTTCAGAAGATCGGTTGACACAGCCAATCAATAAATACAGGTGCAGTGGCTCATACCCATAATCCCAGTGTTGAGAGGTAGAAGCAAGCTAAGAAGTACAGGGCTGGAGCGATGGCTCAGAGGTTAGAAGCACTGACTGCTCTTCCAGAGGGCCTGAGTTCAAATCCCAGCAACCACATGGTGGCTCACAACCATCTGTAATGGAATCTGATGTCCTCTTCAGATGGCCTCTGTAGTGTCTGAAGACAGCTACAGTGTATTCATATATATCAAATAAATAAATTAAATCTAAAAAAAAAAAAAAAAGATAAGAGGTACAGGCCAGCCTCTGCCTCCCAAGTGCTGGGATTAAAGGTGTGCGCCACCACCGCCCAGTTCCAAGAAGATGTGAAAAAAGAAAAAGAAAAAAAGAAGAAGTACAGGCCAGCCAGGCAGTGGTGGCACACACCTTTGGTCCTAGCCCTTGGGAAGCAGAGGCAGGTGGATTTCTGAGTTCGAGGCCAACCTGGTCTACAGAATGAGTTCCAGGACAGCCAGGGCTACACAGAGAAACCCTGTCTTAAAAAACAAAAACTAAAACTAAACTAAACAAAACAAAAAGATAAGAAGTACAGGCCAACCATAGCTACACAGTAAGTTTGAAGCCAGTCTGGGTTACATGAATCCCAATTATTTATTGCAAATAAATAATTCAAGTGCAAACCAGGTCACTAAAATTTCCTCAAAGTGCTGAATGCGAAGGTCATTTGGGCTTTATACATTATACTGACATTATTAGTCTTAAAGATTAATCCTGGAGGCTGGAGAGATGGCTCAGAATAAAAATAAACTAAAGAATAGACTAGGAAGTCATGGAGGTGGCACCATAAGAGGGGGAAAGAGGAGGGGGCCTGGAGGACTGGAGAGATGGCTTTGAAGTTTAAGAGCACTGACTGCCCTTCCAACGATCCTGAGTTCAATTCCCAGCAACCACATGGTGGCTCACAATCATCTGTGTGATCTGATGCCCTCTTCTGGTGTGTCTGAAGACAGCTACAGTGTACGCAAATACATAGAATAAATAAATCTTTAAAAAAGATTAACCCTGAAATTAAACTTTTTTTTTTTTTTTTTTTTTTTTTGGTTTTTTGAGACAGGGTTTCTCTATGTAGCCCTGGCTGTCCTGGTACTCACTCTGTAGACCAGGCTGGCCTCGAACTCAGAAATCCCCCTGCCTCTGCCTCCCAAGTGCTGGGATTACAGGCATGCGCCACCACCACCCAGCAAAATTAAACCTTTCTAAACACCAAATGTTCACGAGCCTAGGTTTGGAAAACACCTACTGGAGCGGCATTTAAAAAAAAAACCAAGAGTCAAAAAGAGGACTCAGCTTATAAGGGTCCTTGCCACCGAGCCTGACTAAGGAGGCTGGATCTCAGGGCCCCACCTAGTGGGATGGACACAAAGGTGTCCTCTGACAAACACACAGGCCTTGACACAGTCAAGCATGCACACGTGTACACACACATACTAACGTAAAGAAATAATGCTACACCAAATTCAAACAAGAGTTGGCCGGTGGTTCAGCATTTGCTCCCGTGGGCCTTTTCTGGGGACTCAGCTGTCCTCTACAGTCACGATCTCCCTGCAGACACACAGAAAAATGCAATCTGATCAACAGGATGTTGAGCATTGTGTGTGTGTGTGTGTGTGTGTGTGTGTTTTAGGCTTATTTTGTTGTTGTTTTTTTTTTCTGTTCTTTGGAATAACTTGTTTCACAAATCACGACTGAGGACTAGAAATGTATTTGTGGTTGTTTTGGTTTTATAATTGGGATAATGTAAACATTTGGCTTTCTCTTCCAAAAACACAAAGTGAAGCTACAAAATTGTTCTGGGTACATATTTTAAGTCCTTATTGATAGGCCTTTGATAGGCATAACCACCTACGTGGATTCTTTCTCATTTAAAAGCTCCTTTATGATGGCTGCCGGCTTTGTTTAAAGAATGTTCTTGGATCCCTCCTAAATTTATCTGGAACCAGATCATTTGTAGATAAATCGGAGAAAACAACCATATAGTATAGCCTGTAAATTTGAAGACTCACTTAAAATTGTATTATTTGGGGCTGGAGCGATGACTCATCAGTTAAGTGTATGTCTTGCTCTTGACATGAAGGTAAGTTCAGTTCCTAGCACCTACGTCAGGCAGCTCACAGCCACCTATAACTCCATCTCCAGGGCATCTGCACGCACAAACACACACACACTTAAAAATAGTCCAGCAGTGGTGGTACGTGCTTTAATCCCAGCACTAGGGGGGCAGAGGCAAGTGGATCTATGCTTCAAGATCAGCTGGTCTACAGAGTGAGTTTCTATAGAGCCAGGGCTACACAGAGAAACTCTGTCTCAGAACACACACACACACACACACACACACACACACACACCTATGAAATCTGAAAGAAAGATAAGGGAAGGAAAAAAGGGGGGAGAGAGGGAGGACACATAGGAGAATTGAGAGACGCAGAGAGAATGTGTAGCAGAACCTGGCAGAGTTCCAATAAGGTTGAACCAGCAAAACAAGGCCCCAGGGAGGTCAGGTACAGAGAACCCTGGGAAGAAGTTGTTGGAGCACACACTTAGCTCTGGGCGTGGCTGTACAAGGTTTGGGATATGGAAGCAATAGGATTGGGAGTTCAAGGGCAGCCCCAGCAATGCAGAGTTCAAGATCAGGTCAGACAACCCAAGTTCCTGTCCCCAAAGCAAACAAAACCATGGCTTTCTAAGAAGGGAACTGGAAGTTAAGGACGAACCCCAGCTGATTAGTCCCTGCCACCCATTCCAGCCTGCCGATTAAAGAGACAAAAGGTCATCCAATGACCTCATCCAGGATCAGAGGCAGGAATATTCCCACAACTCCAAGGCCAGCCTGGTCTGTATAGCTAATTCAGACCAGCTAATAACAGCTGCATAAAAATCATACAGAGACGGCTGGGCGGTGGTGGCGCACGCCTTTAATCCCAGCACTTGGGAGGCAGAGGCAGGCGGATTTCTGAGTTCGAGGCCAGCCTGGTCTACAGAGTGAGTTCCAGGACAGCCAGGGCTATACAGAGAAACCCTGTCTCGAAAAAAAAAAAAAAATCATACAGAGAGCCTTCAAGCACACTATTTCCTGACCGTATTCCTACAGTCTTCTGGTTCAGTA
This sequence comes from Apodemus agrarius, assembly GCA_964023405.1. Lineage (NCBI taxonomy): Eukaryota > Metazoa > Chordata > Mammalia > Rodentia > Muridae > Apodemus > Apodemus agrarius. The sequence continues at coordinate 25,201,388 of OZ030021.1, forward strand.
CGTGCAGACCAGAGCCCAGGGATATCTCTCTCTCTCTCTCTCTCTCTCTCTCTCTCTCTCTCTCTCTCTCTTTTTTTTTTTTTTTTTTTTTTTTGGTTTTTTTGAGACAGGGTTTCTCTGTGTAGTCCTGGCTGTCCTGGAACTCACTCTGTAGACCAGGCTGGCCTCGAACTCAGAAATCCACCTGCCTCTGCCTCCCAGAGTGCTGGGATTACAGGAGTGCGCCGCCACGCCCGGCTGGAATCTCTCTTTTTAATAAAGGACTCAACTAATGTTAAAGCACCGATTTGGAAAATTGTTGGCACTTTCTGATGAAGCAAAACTCTTTGACCTGCAAATCCACTCCCATTTTACCCAGAGGGAGGAATATATTCCCATAAAAGGACATGAAAGAGAAGGCCCATGGCAGCACAATTCACAATAGTTAGCATCGGAAGCAACTCCGACTGTCCACAAAAGGACAATGAAGGAGATTATAAAGATTACCAAAAAGCAGCAAAGGTTCCAGCGTCTGGGAAATCAGACATTGAAGCCAGTGACCAGGATCCTGTGGGTTTTTCCCTGGCAGCCTGGAGGTAGGAGCTGAGAAAATGAACCCTGTCAGTGCTAGAATTAGTGTGGGAGGAATGGAATGAGAGGATGTAGAGGAGAGAGAGGTAAGTGTGGGAACAGACACAAAATGCCCGTGGCCATCTTCATCCTCAGGATGCGTTTGAAACTCCTGGTCCAGAGGTCCCCTTAGCCCCGCCCACTATGCTTGCGGTTTCAACCCTTCTCCTTGGATATACAGGTAGGAAAATCAGCCGACCACTTTGCACACTGGAATGGAGGTTTAAAAGAGGAGAGGAGCTGGGGAGGCTCCTGGCAGGCTCGAGGAGTGGCTGCAGATCCTTGGAAATGCGGTGTATGACTTTGAGACACTAATGGCGCCTAAGAATCTGAGACAGGGCAGGGGCAAACCCCAGTTTGTACGGCCCTGCTATGAGGGTGCGAGGAGTTTGGCATCTGCAGGATATGTAACTGGTAGGCTGAAAAAATTAATTGGGTTGCTCCACATAAGGGGGCGGGGGAGAGACATTCTGTCTGAGCAGGTGTCATGCTAACTCTGCAGGAGGCTAGGTGCTGATTTGAATGTGCCAATATCCTCTTCTTTCTCTCCCAGTCACAGCTGGTTCCAAACGGCTCTCAGGGGAAGGGCCTCAGACGAGTGCAATCTTGCAGGGATGCGAAGGAGGCTTTTCTAAGGAGAGAAGTCCAGGAAAGGAGAGCGGAGGCGGCTGTGCCATTACAACTCCCAGCTTTTCTTCCTCTGTCCCCGGAGACTGGTGGATGCCTAGGGAGAAAATTCAACACTTCTCAAAGGTCTGCTTTCTGGCTAGCCCCATGCCAAAGGCTCTCCGAATACTCCTCCAGCAGCCCCGCAAGTCCAAGATTATGTTCATTCTTCCTCACACGGCAAGTGGAGTTTGAGGGTCGGAAGGTGTCACATAGCAAGTGAGGGCTCCAGTGCAGGCAGCCAGAGCTCAGTCTGAACTAAACTTGTGTTTGTTTGTTTGTTTGTTTGTTGAGGCTGGGTCTCTTCTCAAATTCCATATCTAGAAAGCATCACCTTGGACTTTTGGTGTTCTTATCTCTCCTACCTCCCAAGTGCTGGGATTACAGCTCTGAACTCTATTTTTACTATAATAGATAAAATGGTGCTTTCTGAGTATCAAAGATCAACCAACCCTACCATCAGGGAAAGAGCTGTAGAGTGCTGACTTGTAGGATGGGATGCAATTTTCTCCATTCCTAGGGCACCTATTGTGGGAGCCATGAGCGAGACTGTCATCCACTAGCAACAATAGTAATGACAAAAGTCATTGTTGAGGCCAATTCTCGAGATCTCAGAAGTGCTAAGCACAGTTTGGACAGTCCCATATGCATTACTGAATATTTATGCCCACAGCCCCATCAGGCAGTCAACAATCATTCTTTCAGGTACCCACAGACCGAGCTAAAGAAATCGATCACAAACTAAACCAGAATGAACCTCTCATCAAAAAAATTAACAAACTGCTTTATCTAATCAATGGAACTCAGCGGGAAGACAGCAAGGACCTCCTTGTGTATCTGTAAACACTTCTAGACTCATGGGAGGAAATAGAAATCAAAATGGAGACATGTTTTTATTTTTCAATCTTATTTATCTTTTTAAATTTTATTTGCTGTTTAGTTGCAGCTGGCCTTCAACTATGTAGCCCAAGTTGGCCTCAAACTAACGGTAATCCTCCTGTCCCTCATTTTCCCAAATACTGGTATTAAGGCTTGTAACCACCATGCTCAGGCTGCCTCCTTTGGTTTCTAAATATCTCCTCTGTGTGTGTGTGTGTGTGTGTGTGTGTGTGTGTGTGAGAGAGAGAGAGAGAGAGAGAGAGAGAGATATCTCCTCTGTGTGTGTGTGTGTGTGTGTGTGTGAGAGAGAGAGAGAGAGAGAGAGAGAGAGAGAGAGAGAAAGGCACGACTCATTCTCTACCTTTTTTAAAATGTATATGACTACACTGTAGCTGTCTTCAGACACACCAGAAGAGGGCATCGGATCCCATTACAGATGGTTGTGTGCCACCATGTGGTTGCTGGGAATTGAACTCAGGACCTCTGGAAGAGCAGTCAGTGCTCTTAACTACTGAGACATCTCTCCAGCCCTACCGTTTTGGTTTTTTTGTTTGTTTGTTTGTTTGTTTTGTTTTGTTTTTTAATTTAAAGCAAGGTCTCTCACAGAACCCGGAATTCATCAATTAACTAGACTGACTGGTTGATGAACTCTTTATCATCAGTACTTCCTCCCCCTTCCCCCCAGGGTTACTAGGGTTACATGGCCTGCGGGGTGCTTGCCCACCAGAAGCTTTACCCTCCAAGCCACCTCTCTGCACAATATCCCTATTTAAAACTCATCCTGTAATCTCAACACTTGAGAAGAGGAAGCAGGAAGATTGCCATGGAGAGATGGCTCAGTGGCTAAGAGCACTGACTGCTCTTCCAGAGGTCCTGAGTTCAATTCCCAGCCACCACATGGTGGCTCACAACCATCTGTAATGGGATCTGATGCCCTCTTCTGGTGTGTCTGAAGAGAGCGACAGTGTACTCATAAAATAAATAAATACATCGAAGAAGAAGCAGTAAGAAGAGTAAACCTGAAGTGTTGGTTCTCTGCAGACAGCCCCTTTGATAATGCTGGTCACTTACAGCAGGAGGCTGGAAAACAGGGGGCTCCAGCCAACAGGACAAAGAAAGTTCCTTACTTTTTTTTTTTTTTTTTTTTTTTTTTTGGTTTTTCGAGACAAGAGAAGGGTCTCAGTTTGGCAGATAGGTGGCGGCGGCAGCCACCTTCCAAGGCCATAATTTAGGAAGCAGTTCCTATTGTCTCTCTCGCTGGACAACCTTGGGGCTGCTACAGGCTAGGAGTTTAGCAACCCCAGGAAGCTATTAGGTAGGATGTAAGGTGTGACAGATTGCTTACAGGGGCAGCATCCGTGACCTAACATCTCCGCTGTCTCCGGCACTGTCTTCAAGGCCCAACCTTTTGCCATGCAGAGGCATGAGTCTGGAGGGGGAACTGGGGCAGGCCCACTGAAGCTGTCGGAGGATATATACAGCTTTCTCTTTTAAAGCAAAGTACAGAGTTTGGGTCCCTTAGAGGGTGGGGGGTGAATATCACCAGGATGGAACCTAGGCTAGAAGCAGGGACCTCACATCTGTAGAACCATTTGTTTGGCTGTCACTGCAATTATCACATTGGCTCCAGACAAAGCCTAGTCACAACCGAGGGCAGGATTTTAAATCATGACTTTCCGGAGTCTCATTTAGTAATTGGTTCTGATTACAATGTTTAATGGGGAGCAATAAAGTGTTCACTATTTATATTACAATAGGCAGAGAGAAGGCTCAGCTAACCAGGTAATTGACAGATGATATGGAGACCTGGTATAAGGGTCAGGAAAAGCAGGAAACTGGCACGGTTTTGCTCATCTCTGGTTTTTGGCTTCTCACTAGTGATGCCCGCTTGACTGAATTCAGGAGAAATTGCCCTGGTCCTCATGAAAGCCCAGAATTGCGCTTCCCAGAAGCCAGACACTGAGATAAGAATTGTCATTTAATGGGATTTTCTACAGCTGGCTAAATCGTTTGCTAAATGAGCAATTTCAACCATCCTTCCTCTCTTCAGTAGCAGGGAGTTAAGCTCTCGTCTCCTCTAGCTTGAACCCCCACCTCTCACAGTATCATCCCCTCCCCAGCCTTTAGTTACAAAGACGGCCTTGGTTGAGACACAGACAGAACCAGCTGTAGCGAGACTCGCTGGGCCCAGCTGCAGTCAGCAGATCGTGTAGCTGCAAGAAAGTCTCAGTTAGGGTTCCGGCTCAGCTAACAGAGTGCTTTACCTGGCATGCAGAAAGCCTTGGTGCTCAGTCCTCAGCATCCCATAAAGCTGGGCATTGTGGCACGTGCCTGGAAACCCCGCGCTAGAAGAAGGAACAGGGGAACGAAAATGCAAGATCATTATGGACACAGAGCTTGAGGCCACTCTAGATTATATGAGACCCTGTCAAAGGGGAAGAAGAAAAGGAGGGAGTGAGGAAGGGAAGAAGAGAAAGAGGAAGTCACAGTCCTAATCCCAGCCCCATACGCCCAAGAGTAGAGCTCCGTTGGAGATCATGCCCACCCACATGCCAGTATCTCCTGAATAGTAGCCAAAGTACATGCCACTTCCACCATTGTGCTGTCTAAAGCTGTAGCTTCGTTGATGGAGTGATTGCCTGGCATGCACAGAGCCCTGGGTTCCAACCCTAGCACTTCAGAGACTGGCCAGGTGTCACAAGCCCATAGATCTAGCTCTACAGGTTGCAGTAGGGTGATCGGAAGTTCAAGGCCATCCTCAATCTCATAGTACGTTCTAGGCTAGCCTAGGCTAATGAGGCCTTGGCGGAAAATGAAACTCATGTCTTTCCCTAACCTTCTCCCCATCGCTTTGTTTTCTTGAGACAATCTCCCTCCGTCGTTGTGGCTAGCCTCACGCTTGCCGTGTAACCTAGTTTGTAGAGTTCCTCCTGCCTCCATCTCTAGAGTAAGATCACAGGAATGGGCTATAAATACCCTCTTTTGTTTTGTTCTGGGGATTGAACCCAGAACCTCACGCATGCTACACAAGCTGCTCTCCCACTGAGCTATTCTCCAAGCATCTTTTCACCTTGAGACAGGTTTTTCAACAGGGACCTCATATTAAATCTCACAAATCAAGGGACATTTAGTGTCCCTGTAACTACTAGGTATTTGGAAGAGATTCTAGAAAAAAAAATGCAGGAATAATCATGGCATTGGGGAGGAGGGTCATCTTCTGATCTATGGAGTAAAGCCAGGGTGAATTGAAGACATATCTGAAGAGGAAGAATTCCATTTCCCAAGATCCTCCTCCTGGTCAGCCTGTGACTCTCCTGCATCCAAGTTCTCTGCTCTCTATAGATGAGTGCTCCTTTCCTCTCTGCTCCTCCCTCTCCTCCTGCTCCTCCTCTCCCTCCTCCCCACCTTTCCTCTTTCTGCAGGCCCCTCCCTGTTCCTTTCTCTTTGGAATTGATGGGCTGTGTCCCAGTGAAGATGGAGGATGCTCTGGTTTAAATGTTTGTCATGAAAGTTCGTGAAATCTAATACTATTGTGACGTTACTGAGGCACTGTAGACGTTACTACAGTTTCAGAAGTATTTAGAGGCTGAGCATAGTGGATCACATCTATAACCCCAGTACTGGGGGAGCCAAGACAGAAAGAGTATGAGCAGAAAACATTATTATAAACTAAGATGCGCCGGGTGGTGGTGGCACATGCCTGTAATCCCAGCACTTGGGAGGCAGAGGCAGGATTTCTGAGTTCGAGGCCAGCCTGATCTACGGAGTGAGTTCCAGGACAGCCAGGGCTACACAGAGAAACCAAACAAACAAACAAAAAAACTAAGATGCACGATTGTCATATTTTAAGATAATTTTAGCCAGGCAGTGGTGGTGCATACCTTTAATACCAGCACTTGGGAGGCAGAGGCAATCGGATTTCTGAGTTCAAGCCCAGCCTGGTCTACAGAGTGAGTTCCAGGACAGCCAGGGCTATACAGAGAAACCCTGTCTCAAAAAAGAAAAAAGATAATTTTATATTGTTATTATTATTACTATTATTATTATGTCTCACTATGAAATGCTGAATAACTTGGAATTCATTATGTAGGCCAGGCTGGCCAAGAACTTTCTGTAATCTTCCTGCCTCTGTCTCCCAAGTGCTGGGATTACAGATCTGCATTACTATGCCCAGTTTTCTGTGGTCCTGCGATTGATCCCAGGAGTTCATACACGCTACAGAAGCATTCTACCAACAGTAATATCCCAGGCCCCAAAACTCCTAAGACAATAAAAATGTGAATACTTTGCCTTCAACCTTCAGCTGTATCACCTTTTGACACCGTGATCTTAGAAACTTACTGGCCCTAGTGTTCTTATTTGCGAAATGAGCATTAGGTCATTATGAGGATTAAGTACATTACAAATATGTGTAAAGAACCTAGCCTGTAGCAAGTATTTAGCAAATGCAAACCATAAAGAAAAGTTAGAAAATAGCAGTTAAAGAAGAAAACTGAGTCAGGTGGTAGTGGCTCATACCTTTAATCCCGACAGAGGCCGAGGCAGGTGAATCTCTGAGTTTGAGGTTAGCCTGTTCTACAAAGTGAGTTCTCTGTGTAGCCCAGGATAGCCAGGGCTACACAGAGAAACCATGTCTTAGAAAAAGAGAGGAGGAAGAGGAGGAGAAGGAGGAAGAGGAAGAGAAGGAAGAGGAAGAGAAGGAGGAGGAAGAGGAAGAAGAGGAAGAGAAAGAAGAGGAAGAGAAAGAGGAGGAGGGGCAGTAGCAGGTTGAAGGAAGAACCCAGTGTTTGCTGTTTGAGGACAGCTTGGCTACACAGCAAGGCAGCCTCTTGGCAGGTTTGGTGATGGTAAGCCTGCCATCTTAGCACTTGGGTAGCTCAGGCAAAAGTGTTAAGAGTTCAGGCCAACCTTGGCCACTTAGAAAGTTTGAAGTCAGCCGGGTAGTGGTGGCGCACACCTTTAATCCCAGCACTTGGGAGGCAGGGGCAGGTGGATTTCTGAGCTCGAGGCCAGCCTGGTCTACAGAGTGAGTTCCAGGACAGCCAGAGCTACACAGAGAAACCCTGTCTCGAAAAACCAAAAAAAGAAAAAAGAAAGAAAGAAAGAAAGTTTGAAGTCTACCTAGGCTATAGGAGACACTGTCTAAGAAAGAAAGAGGAAAGAGGGGAGGAAGGGAGAGAAGAGGAAATGGGGAAGAAGGAAGGGAAAAAGGAAGGGAAGGAGGGAGAGAGAGGAGGGGAAGGAGGGAGACTAACTCAATTTGCCAAATCTGTACAAAAGGATCAACCAACCATTCATAGGGGGAAATCCTCCCAAATGAGCCATTAGACACAACAAAATAGTGGCTAAGATGTTTAGAGACAAAGGAAAAGACTACGGATGGAAGGAGACTTTGAGTTGGCCAGATGGGACAAGGAAGCGTGGACCCTGGTCCCCTCCCCTACCATAGATGATCGAAAGGATATGAAGCATCCTCCTCTACAGAAAACTGGGCAAACGGAGGCAGAAGTCTGAAGAGCGATTGCAGATGGGTCCCGCCTGTCCTTTGTGGACCCTGAGCTGGCACTCACAGTGGAGGGCAGGACCCAAGCCTGATGCACAGTGAGTGGAACTTTGGAAGCTCCTCCTTGCTCCCCCCAGGCCCCGCCCCGCCCACCCCCTGTCCCTGAGGCCCCGCCCACACCTTGCCCCTGAGGCCCCGCCCACCCCTTGCCCCTGTGCTCCAGATCTCCCTCCCACCAGACCTCTTCTGGGGAACAGAACCCTAAGCTCTGGGGGCAGAGCATGCTGCCTCCATCACTCCTCCCTCTAGTGACTCATTCCCAAGACCGGGGGTGGCAGGAAGTGCCAGGGCCCGAGAACTGCAGCCCCATCCGGCTGGCAGCTTAGAGACATCTTATAGTCTTCCCTCCTCCCTCCACCCCCGCCACCGCCCTCACTTTCAGCTCTGACTCTTGACATTTCCAAGTAAGAGACACCCACCTCCCCCAAAAACTCTTCATGCCTTTCCGTTGCCTCCTGCAGAACTTCAACTGCACCCCCAAAGGACTGCTGGCTCGAAACAGCCTCATGCCGAGAGAAGCTGGCCCAGTTCAGACCTACAGTCCTTTTCTGCGGAAGGTGACGACAAGGTCTTTGAAGGGGAAGACTCATGATCTAGAAAGCACTCTGGCACTTCAGACGACACAATTCTTTCCCTCCATGCTCAGCCCTTCACATGCTCTGTCTCGTTTATCCTCACATCAACTCTGAAGCAGACACGGTTTCGCTGGCATGCTGCAACCGAGAAGACTGAGCAAGAACTAACTTCAAAGAAGTAGAGCTGGGCCTCGAACCCGCACCTCACCTCCTACACCTACGCTACAAGGCTCTCCTCCAGCCTTGAGACCACAGGACCATGGAGGCCCCTTTGAGTAGAGCGTCTGAGCAACCGTGGGTTGGTATATGCCGTTCTCAGAGTTCAGAACTGCCGCTCCCCGCCTGTGAGGGAGGACCTCCAACCCTAGTTGCTCTCCTGATTCAGATAGATCATCCCACCCGCCACGCCCGTGAGCTGCTCAGAGAATTTTCAGTCCCCTTAATCTTCCTATTAAACCTAGAGGACAAGCAAACATCTCTGTGACTCTGGGGGGCCTAGGGACCTACCACCCTAAACATAGGACAGAGGGAAGCGTTGCTTATAGATATAGACAGCCAAAGGAAGCTACGGATGCGCATGCCCAGGGTTAGCTCCGGGTCGCAGACAGAGCTGACATCTGTCAACCCAGAAGCCGAGAGATGCCCCACACGACAGCAGAAATAATAACACCCTTGAATTATGTAGTGCTCGATAATTTTTCAGGCACTTTACCAACATTCGGTCCTCTAGATGACCTCCTAGGACCCAAGAAAGCAGAGAGCATCTTTTATTAGCTGCCACAACCTGCCAAAATATACCCTAAGAGCAGGCAAGGTAATGAGCGAGCTGAGCAGAGTGAAGCCTCAGTGGGTAATTGATAGTTTTCACTGTGGCTCTATCCTCCCGGCTCCATAGATGCCATATTTTCATTAGATTGCCACATTTACATAACAGTGCGGGGTGAGAGACCCTGATAAATCTTCCCTGCATGGGGATAAATACACTGGAAATGTACTTTTGTTGACAGCAATTTGTTTTACTACACCACTGCCCTTCAATTTGGGGAGAAAAGAGCGAGGCTATTGCTTTATGAAGGGAGGGAAGGAAGGAGGAGGAGAAGGGGAGGGACAGTGATGAGAGAGCCAGAACCAGAAGAATGAATAGAGGGGGAGATGCTGAGGGCTTTCGGCAAGATAGACAGAAGCAGCAGATAAAGAAGACTGTCTCCACAGCCAGCGTTCAGCAGCAGACACGGGACGGGTGCGCAGAAGCCGGGCTCGCTGCTGCGGAGAGTGAGAAAGGTTCCAGGTCATTTTTGTGTTGTTATTTGTTTCTTTTTTTCTTTTCTTTTCTTTTCTTTTCTTTTTTTTTTTTTTTTTTTTTTTTTGGTTTTTTGGATTTGGTTTTTTTTCGAGACAGGGTTTCTCTGTATAGCCCTGGCTGTCCTGGAACTCACTCTGTAGACCAGGCTGGCCTCGAACTCAGAAATCCGCCTGCCTCTGCCTCCCAGAGTGCTGGGATTACAGGCGTGCTCCACTACCGCCCGGCTGTTGTTTGTTTCTTTTAGACAGAGCCTCACATATGCCAGGCCAGACTGGTTTTCCTTATATAGCTGAGATAAACTCAAACTCCGGGCTCCAAGAGTGAAGTGCCTCGGAAGTGAAGGATTATGGGTATGTGCCACCATGCCCGGCTAAATTCCCAGGTCTTTAGAGGCTGTGCCAGGCTCTCATTTTGTCCTTAGGAGAGGGTAGGAAAGCAAGGAGAGTTGCAAGGTTCCTTTTGAGCTCACTTTTGATGAGGTATCAAAGTCTTCTAAGGATTGTATCCCATGACACCTCCATATGCCCCCTCCTCCCACAAGCCTTTATTCAAAGAATAAGTATGATGCCCTTGGGCATCAGAACTGAGCTCAAAAGAGTCTCCAAACACGAACTTAACCGAATATATTTAATCCTGTAACCTTTTTAGTCCTCCTGCTTAGTCTCTCTGCAGCTCAGGCTGCTTTCAAACTTATAATCCTCCTGCCTCAGCCTCTCCAGCTCTGGAATTACACAATACGCCCCCCTCCCCCCTATTGGCAGCAACCGTGGCTTCTCTATGGATCGGACAGGAACCTATTGATTTATCTGATCAATATTTACAGACTGGGTCCCACACGTTGTGCTATAGGGCTGATTATGTAATAGAAAACAAGTCCTTTGCGTCAAAGGGTGCTCAGCCTGGACTGGCGGGAGCAGCCGAGGCAGAGGGTTTATTCTGGCTTACGGTGCCAGGGCAGGGATCATCACATGGAGAATAACTAGTAACAGCAGGGAAGAAATGGTGGCAGAAACAGAAGGCTGTTGGCCTTGGACTCACCCGGAAGCGAACAGGAAGTAGGCCGGGCTATAAAACCTCAAGGCCCACCCTTTCTGACATACTTCCTCCAGTGAGGCTCCACCTCCTAAAAGTTCTCAATTTTCCCAAACAGCGCCACCAAGTGGAGACCAACTCTAGAGGGGAGGATTTTTTTTAAAAAAGATTTATTTATCCAGTGAGGCTCCACCTCCTAAAAGTTCTCAACTTTCCCAAACAGCGCCACCAAGTGGAGACCAACTCTAGAGGGGAGGATTTTTTTTTAAAAAGATTTATTTATTATTATAAATAATACGTAAGTACACTGTAACTGTCTCCAGACACACCAGAAGAGGGCGTAGGATCTCATTACGGATGGTTTGTGAGCCACCATGTGGTTGCTGGGATTTGAATTCAGGACCTTCCGAAGAACAGTCAGGGCTCTTAACCGTTGAGCCATCTCTCCAGCCCCCCCAGAGGGGAGAATTTATGGGGTAAACCACAGTACCATGCAAGCATGAGGACCTGAGTGGATCCCCGGAACCAGGGATAACAGCAATACATGCAAGCCTGGTGCTTAGGGAGCAGAGACAGGTGAATCCCAGCTAGTCTGGCTGAAATGTTAAGACCCTAGTTCAGTGAGAAACCCATTCTCAAAAACTAAGGTAGAGGCCCAGGCATGGTGATGCACACCTTTAATCCGAGCATTCTGGTGGCAGAGGCAAACATGTGAGCAAGCGTATCAAGACCAAAAAAAAAAAAAGTGAAAGAAGAGACTTAATACCAGCACTGTGAGGCAGAGACAGGAGGGTCCTGGGACTTGCTGGCCAGCCAAACTAGCCCGGTCATTGAGCTCCAGGTTTAATGTGAAGACCTAGTTCAGAAAAGAAACTGGAGAGGTAGCCCCGCCACTGAAAGCACTGACTGCCCTTCCAGAGTTCTGGAGTCCAACTTTTCAAGTTCACAGCTGTCTTTGTCAGCTCCAGGGGATCTGGCGCCCTCTTCTGGCCTCTGCAGGCACCAGGAACCCACGTGGAGCACAGGCGTGGTTGTGAGCAGGAAAGGAAACCCAATTCCCCTGCAAGAGCAGCTTGTGCTCTTAAGCACCGGTCCACATCTCCATCCCTATGAACATGCCTCGCTATGGCCCCACATGACTGTACGCTATATTTGGGGGCATCCGTTGAGGCTCCTGAATGGAACAAATGAACCTTGACCATATGCAGGTGTAAGACCCGAAAGAAAAAACGGGGTACTTCTGCACCCCCATGCCTCGGAAACCGGCACCCCAAAACACTCACGAGAGACAGACCTGATGCAATTTTGCAAGCGGATTTTAATTTCCAGAGCTCTGGGGGGTTACAGTCTCCCCAGCAAGGTAAAGAAGTAAGCCCGGCAAGGACTGGCTTGCCTTGCCTTTTATAGACTTATAACAGAACCCGCCTACCACAAGCTTCTAAGCCAATCAGTTCAAACCATCCGAACTCGCTCTCTCTGACGACCTATCAGCCTCTCACAGAGGCCGGAAGAACTAGTTAAGTCATTTCCGCTTACGTGGCCGCCACGCAGTGTCGCGCCCACCCTCCCCCACTGGCGTTGGGGATTCAAGTGCCCCCCACGTGCCCAGGCACGGGAATTTCTAGCTTATAACCTTATCCTTTCACAGGTTTACAATTCTTCTCCGAGAACCTGTACCCTAGTGGAAGGTTTAGGAGAGGAAAAACTTGGAAGGTACGAAGCTTCAGGATAGTGTTGAGGTTGCTAAGCCCTTTCCTTTTCTGCTCCAATCTTAGTCTGATGGTCAAAAGAAGTACATATATCAATGTCTGCTCCCCTGTTTCATGCACACACTCTGCCACAGGTCATAATTCAATCCATATTAACTGTCTCCCTGCCCTCTTCTCTGTAGGACTCTATGCCTCTCTCGGAGAGGCACTATGCCAAGCCTTTTCCCAACACCTGCTCCAGGTCTCTCACGGCTTTGGCTTCCCCATATTTGATGTGAAGACAGCGGTAAAAGACCATTTTGTTTGCAAAAGAACAACAGCTCGTGCAAGAACTTAAAGGGCCTGGTACATTTTTATGAGTGACAGTGTCATGTTTAATCTAGAAAATTACGTTGTAAGCAATGGGAGATGTGCCAGGATGGCCAGGTGAAACTGTCCTTGATTGATCCGTTAGTCTGTGTTGTGCTACTGTAACACAATACTTAGGTGTGGATAACTTACAAAGGACAGGAAGTTGTTTCTTACACTTTTAGAGGCAAGATTAATGGCTAATATCTGATGAAAGTCTTCTTGCTGGAGCACGCCATGGCAGGCTGCAAATGGTAAGGAAGCATGGGAGAGCTGGAGTTGGTGTAGTGTTTGCCTAGGATGCACAAAGCTGTGGTTCAACCCCAAGCACTGGATAACCAGGTGTGCTGGTGAAAGGATGAGAATTATAGCCTAAAAGTCCCCCGTGCCTAACTCTTAAATGACCCCCAAAAGCCCGCTCTTTGTTAGAAACTAGGTGACCAGTCACATTCCTTGAGCCCGCTCAGGGGTGCACATGTCACACCCGCCTGTGGTGTCCAGCTGTAAGCCGCAGGCCTGGGAAGTTCCCCCAGCGTCCTTTCTCGGTCTCACCTCCGAGGAGCAGCTGGGGCGCAGGCGAGTGGGGCTGGGCTGGCGGGATCACCACTCGGGCTGCGGGGGCTTGCACCTGGCAGGTGCTCAGGTCCCCAAGCGCCTACTATGTAATCCTGGCCCCGTAGCAGGAAATGTGCACGTGACCCTGTACATGACCCTGGCCCCATAACAGGAAATGTGTAACAGGAAATGGGCTAACTAGTTGCTAGGCCTCTCAATGCTAAGGAATGATTGGTTTGTAAACCTATAAAACCTATAAAAAGTGTGATTCTGCACTCGTGGCTCACAGTCCTCTACCCCTGCGTGGTCTACGACTGTGAACCCCAGAGCCTCTGGAATAAAAATCCTCTTGCTGGCCGGGCGGTGGTGGCGCACGCCTTTAATCCCAGCACTTGGGAGGCAGAGGCAGGTGGATTTCTGAGTTCGAGGCCAGCCTGGTCTACAGAGTGAGTTCCAGGACAGCCAGGACTACACAGAGAAACCCTGTCTCAAAAAAAAAAAAAAAAAAAAACCAACCAAACAAAAAATCCTCTTGCTGTTGCATCAAGACCATCTCTCGTGAGTGATTTGGGTGTCTCCTTCCAAGGCGTGGGGTGCCCCCGTGTTTTTTTGGGTCTTACACCGGCACACACTGTCATTCTAGTCTTTTATACCAGTGCTTGGAGGTAAAGGAAAGAGGCTCTGAAATTCAATGTCTGCCTTGGCTACATCGTGAATGCAAGGATGGTCTGAGCTACATGAAATCCTTTCACTTATTTTTTTAATATTTAATTATTTTTCTTTTGTGTATGAGCATATGTAGTGCCTGCAGAGACCAGAAGAGAGCATTAGATCACCTGGAACTGGAGTTTTTGATGGTTGTGATGCACCATTTGGGTGCTGGGAACAAAATGGGCTGGGCATGGTGGGGGCACACACCTCTCAAGAGGCAGAAGCAGATGGATGGGTCTCTGTGAGTTTGAGCTCAGCTTGGTCTAATAGAGCAGGTTCCAGACCAACCTGAGCTACACAATGAACCTTGTCCCAAAAGCCAGGGTGGGAAGAGGGGGATTGGGAAGTAATTCAGTAAAGTGCTTGCAGACACCCAAGCAGGAAATGAGATCTGAGTTCTGTCTTCACCTAGAGAGCCAGCTGTGGCCGTGTGGAATAGTAATCCCAGCACAGGGAAGCAGAGACACAGGCAGGAAGATCCCGGCCCGCTGGCCAGCCAGTCAGGCCTAACGATCAAACTCCAGGCCCAAGGGAGAGATTCTGTTTCAAAAAACAGGCTTCTGCGGAATGCTGCCCAAGCTTGACCTCTGGCCTCCACACGCAGAGGCAAACGTGTGTGTGGATCTGCATATATACGGTGTGCAAATGGATCTGCATATATACGGTGTGCAAATATACACAAGGAGAACAAAGAAGCACAGGAAAGGAAGGGGCAAGAAGGAGTTAAACTCACCTCCCTAACCAGTCCACTCCAGGAATGCGGAAATCCATTCCAAGCCATCTAAGACTAAGTCACCACTCACTGAGCTCCACCCCCCTGGTGATGATAAAGGTTTCCAGTGCATGAACTTTGGGGTCAACACATGCCACAGCAGTGGAGGATTCTGCAGTGTGGGTGGGTTATGGAAGCCATAGAAGGCTCCTGAGCACATCGGATCCCATGCCCCTCCCCCTCGGTCCTCTTCCGTTGCACTCTGTTCTTTCTGCCCTGTGAGCTCCGCTCCATTTGGCTGACGCCAAACTCCCGAGAACACCGACAACGAGCAGTGAAGCTTCATTAGGGAAGTTTTCTGTTCACATTAAGCTCATTTCAGGCTTTCAGCACCAACAGGTGAGAAAAATGGCTCCATTAAATGATTTGCTCTGAGTTACAAAACAAGGAAGAGGCAGAACCCAGTCTCTTCACCGTTATGTTAAGTGACTCACGCTCTCTACCTTTTTCTAAGTCTTTTCTTTAGGGGGAAAAAAATAGAAATATCTGTAGGATGCCTTTAGGTCTGTAGGCAGAAGAGAGAATAAGTCAAGAACTTGTCTTATTTTTAAAATTACATTATTCTGTGTATGTGTGTGTACACATGTGTCTGCACACTGGTGCGTGAAGATCATAGGACAACCAACAAGGGAGTCAGTTCTCTCCACTATGTGGGTTCCTGGGATTAAATTCAGGCCATCAGGCTTGTTGGCAAATGCTTTTAACTGCTGAGCCATCTTGGGGGCCCAAGTGACCTATTTTAGGATAGGGACATTCAGATTTTTTTTTCACAGTTCTGAGGATCAAATACAGAGCCTTGCACACAGTAGGCACGCATTTTACCAAGGAGCTAAACCCCGAGAGGGATTGTCAGATTCTGAAGGAACGCATTCAGCCCAACCTTGCTTCCTCATCTGCCGCTCGATCGAGCATGTCATCTCTTTGTACTCTCCCTAGCTCTTTGCCTGGTCCACCTGCTGGCTTCAGCTCTCACACCCTCGGTCACTTCCACGTCTGCGCCCTCTCACAAACCAAAGATAGACAACCACACGAGCTTCCTAGACTCTTGAACCCAGAAGCATCTCTAGGCACCCTCAACTCAAAACTGACCTTTCCACCCACTGACGTCATCTCCACTCCCTAGATGATCTCCAGGATAACATCCCTCTGATCTTACCTTTTCTGTCCTGTAGAACGCACCCGGAGACTGTGAGGCACGGTGGCACCCACCTTTAATTACAGCACTAGGGAGGCCGAGGCAAGCAGATCTCTGAGTTCAAGGATAGTCTGGGTTACAGAGTGAGTTCCAAGCCAGCCAGGCTTACACAGTAAGACCCTATCAAGGAAGGAAGGAAGGAAGGAAGGAAGGAAGGAAGGAAGGAAGGAAGGAAGGAAGGAAAGAGAGAGATGGAGTAATCTAAAATGCAGTTAGTCTTATCACTTCCCTTCTTAAAACTTTCCCAAGTTTGCCCCACTCCAGAATAGCACAGTTTCGAGCTCTCCTGCCCACCCCTGCCCACTTCTGCTCCTTGTCTTAGTTGCCCACTGTTACCCCAGCCACGACCAACACCTTTGCTCAGCTCTTTGAAACTTACTTTCTCTCTTGACCCTGCATGATACTTATTTGATCTAAAAAATCTTTCCCTATTTTTTCCCAGCTAAATTCTACTAAATCTTTATGGTGGTTCTCACCTTAAACTCTGTGCTGGGTAGTTTTATGTCAAATTGACATAGACTGTCTATCACCCGGGAGGAATGAACCTCGACCAAGTAAATGCTTCCATAAGGACTAGCTAAGACAAGCCTGGAGGGCGTTTGCTTAGTTGTTGATTGCCAGGGAAGGGAGAGCCCAGCCTGTTTTAAGTGGTGCCATCCCTAGGCTGGTGATCCTGGGTTCTATAAGGAAGCAGGCTGAGCAAGCCATAGGGAGCAAGCCAGTAAGCAGCACCCCTTCGTGGCCTCTGCATCAGCTCCTGTCTCTGCGTTCCTGCCCCGACTGAGTTCTCATCCTGACTTCCTTTGATGATGAACAGCACTGTGGAAGTGTCAGCTGAATAAACCCTTTCCCTCCCTCATTGCTTTTGGTCACCAGTGCTCCAACACAGCCGTAGCAGCCTTAACTAAGACAAACTCCCTCCATTAAAACGCCTCCCAGAACTCTCAGTCTAGGCAAGCCTCCCTGTTTCCTGCTATAACCCAGGCTTACGCCCCAAACAATGTTGATCCTGTTCGCCATTGCTCCTCTGGCCCCCACACTCAACTAGTCCAGCGGTTCTCAACCTGTACATGGCAATCCCTGGGGCGGGGTGGGGGGGGGTTGTCACGTATCAGATATCCTGAATATCAGATATTTACCTGACAACTCATAACAGTAGCAAAATTACAGCTATGAAGTAGCGATGGAATAATTTTATGGTGGAGGGTCACCACAACCTAAGGGACTATATGAAAGGGTCATAGCATTTGGAAGGCTGAGAGCTGCTGAACTAGCCACTGAACTGAATTATATATATATATATAATTTTTTAAACACACACACACACATATATATATAAAAACACACACACACACACACACATATATATATATATATATATCCCAGTTACACTCAACTGTTTACTTATTTTTATTTCAGGTACTTTGGTGTTTTGCCTGCATTTGTGTGTGGGAAAGGGGTGTTGGATCCTCTGGAACTGAAGTTAGAGACAGTTGCGAGTTGCCATGTAGGTGCTGGGAATAGAACCCCGGTGCTCTGGAAGAGCAAACAGTGTTCTCAACCACTGAGCCATCTCCCCAGGCCTCTCTATATGGTCATGGCTGTCCTGGAACCTATGTAGCCCAAGCTGACTTCACTCACAGAAATCTGCCTGCCTCTGCCTTCAGAGTGCTGGAGCTAAAGTCGTGTGCCATCACACAGGGCTCTCAAATAGTGTTGTTTTGTTTGTTTGTTGGTTGGTTGGTTGGTTGGTTTTGAGACAGGGTTTCTCTGTGTAGCCCTGGCTGTCCTGGAACTCACTCTGTAGACCAGACTGGCCTCGAACTCAGAAATCTGCCTGCCTCTGCCTCCCAAGTGCTGGGATTACAGGCGTGTGCCACCACCGCCCGGCCGGGATTGCATTTTTATGTTTTATTCCTATTGCCTTCTACAGAGCTCAGAAGTCATGTTCCTGCCGCTCTGTGTGCATGTATGTATATGTGGTGTACACACACGCATGTGTGTGTGTGTGTGTGTGTGTGTGTGTGTGCCAGACATCAGGCATCTTCCGGTATTGCTCTTCACCTCTGTTTTGGAGACGGGGCCTCTCATTAGACCTGCCTACTCTGCCTCAGGACCTCTAGGACTCTGCCTGTTTCATCCCTCCTAGCATTAGGCTTGCAGATGTGTGTACCCCAGGCTGCCCTGCTTTCGTTTTATGTGGGCATTGGGGACTCCAACTCAAATTCTCATGCTTACATGACAGGTGTTTTACAAGCTGAAACACCATTTTTAAATTTCCTCTGTGTGTGTGTCTCTCCCTCGCTCTCTAGGGGAGGGGTGCCTGTGTGCGTGTGCATGTGCGTGTGCGTGTGCGTGTGCGTGTGTGTGTGTGTGTGTGTGTGTATACTACATGCATAAAGGTTTCCTCATGGGCCTGAGAGGACATTTGATTGCCTAGAACTGGAGTAAAGGTAGCTACGAGCCTCCCCATAAGGGGGCTGGAGTTAAACCAAGGCCTTCTGCAAGGGCAGCAAAAGCTCTTAACTGCTGAACCATCTTAACAGCCCCACTCACTCGGTTGTTTTTTAATAACTGTTTATTGAGCCTCTATTATGTGGACACAGTGGGGAACAAAAATAGGCAGGGTCTGTCTTCTAACTGACACTCCAGTGACCTCTGAGCATCCAGTGGCCCTCTGAGCCCTACTGAGAAACCCCCTTCATCTCTGGAGATAGGAAGCAGGGAGCACAGGTGCTGGAGAAAGAAAATAAATTATTTTAATAACCTCTGGATCTCCCAGAGTCTGGGCCCAGTTACCAGAACTAGCCCTGAAGCAGCAGAAGGGAGTGGAGAGAGCCCCCTAGAAAGGGCCCGAGTCCCCGAAGGCAGGACACCCAGTGCCACAGCCTTTTCACTTGTTTGGTAACAAGGTTTCTTCCTTGCACTGGAGAAGAGCAGAGAAATTGGTCTCTAGAGGAGACAGCATAAAGTGTTAGAGATGAGAGAGAAAAGGGGAGGAGGAGAAACTGCAAGGACCGACAGGGAGGGAAGGAGACAGGCGCAGGGAGCATCTGCAGGAAACGCCGCCCGGGTCTGCAGGTTGGGTCCCAAGGAGCGCTAGGCCTAACTTCTCATTTGGGTCACTGGGTAAGGGAACGGGGAGGAGTCCGTGTTTTTAAGCCCCGGAAATCCCGGAGGTGTTTTCCAGTACCCGGTGGTACCTCCAGTCACTCTGGCTGCATCTGACCATCCCAGAAGTTCTTCCGGGACTGGTCATCCCCTGAACCTAGGACATAACTCTCTGCAAACCCCTGAAAGCCGGTTCGAGAAGAGTCCGTGCAGCCATCGATTTTGATCTGTATTAAAAAAGATTTTTTTTTAAAAGGCCCTCTGTTCACCACCTGTTTCCTGATTGGGGGCTCAGGCCCTGCTGTCTGAGATTCCAGCCTGACTGCATCTTCATTTGCAATCATGGAGCAGAAACCACCTCAAGAGCCTCCAGATGCTAAACTAGCAGCCTGCCTTCCGTCCTGGGCCCTGCCCTTGCCAGCGGCTTCCGCTGCTCGCAGCTGAGGCTGCAGCGCCATCTGCTGCTCATCTGAGGAAACCGGCTGAGACTTGCAAAGGCCTGGGAGCCTGGGAGGAGGGGGAGGCTGGCTAGGAGGCTGGCTGTGGGTCTCAAGAGAACCGCGTCTTTGTTCTGGACAAATCCAGTACTGGCCCTCCGGGACAAGGCAAATGTTTTGATCATTGTCCTCAGTCATTCATCGGCGGCAAGGCAGGATGCCTATCTCCTACAAAAAGGAACTTGGGGCTTCTGAAAGGCTGTTTTTCATAAAACTCCAGTGTCCTCTCAAGGTTACTTTACCCAGAGGAGTACCAGCCTGCCTTTGAAATTCTGTAGATTTCCTCAAAGTGATTCTTGTTTCTGTGCGGGTTTAAGATTATTGCAAGTTGAGTTAATTGGATGGGTAGATAATGAATGTAGGCCTAGAAGAATCAGACCTTTGGAGAGGAAAAAAAATAAAAGAGCTTGCTCTTGCCGAATTGACACGGATCCTCAGCAGCTTCCTTAATCTGTGTTATTCCTGCCCCAGCCTCTCCCTGGGGAGGGCAGTGAGCCCCCGTGCTCTGAGGGCCACACAGCTCAAGAGATGGTTAGTTTGAAGGTTTATTATTGTTATTATGTTATTGATGGTGATGGTGGTGATGGGGACAGTGATGATACCATGTGCCATGTTATATATTTAGAGATCAGAGAACAATTTTGGGGAGTCAGTTCTCCCCTTCCACCATAGGCTGTAGGTTCCAGAAATCACTTTTACCCACCATGCTGTCTCCTGAAGAGGTTTTACCCACCGACGCCTGCCCTTGAACAGGGGTCTATAGGCCAGCCTCTGCAGCAACCTCTCGGATGCCCTTTCCCGATTCTCAGGCATTTGTAGTCCCCTTTCTGCCTGGTGCCAGGATTTATCTGTGTGACCAGCGGCACATGGCAGGAACAATCCTGTTCGATTTCCAGGGTTAGGTTATAAAAGACTCTTGGTTTCTTTCTTTTTTTTTTTTTTTTTTTTTATCAGACAGGGTTTCTCTGTGTAGCCCTGGCTGTCCTGGAACTCACTCTGTAGACCAGGCTGGCCTCGAACTCAGAAATCTGCCTGCCTCTGCCTCCCAAGTGCTGGGATTAAAGGCGTGTGCCCAGCAACTCTTGGTTTCTTCTTGGTCACTTCTGTTGGTCTTGTTGATCCTTGGTGCTGGAGACGCCAGTTGCTATGGAGAAGTTCATGTCAGCAGCCACATGCAAGCTCCTCCAGCCTTGGGCAAGATTACATCAGATCTGGGATTGGAGATTTAGCTCAGTGGTAGAGCAATTACCTAGCCAGCACCAAGTTCTGGGTTTAGTTCTCAGGACCAGGGGAGGGGGGAGGGGAATTCCAAGATTACTGTCCAGTGACTGGCTGCAGGCCTAATTAGTGACCTCAAGCCACCTCATCCCCCACCTCTCAGAAACTTCGGAGACAAACACTTGCATTCGTTATTTTAAGCTCTTAAAGTGTTGGGATAATTTGTTTTGTAGCAACATAACAGACCTGCCATATGGCATTTTATTATATCATCTTATTATATCATCTTGTTACTTTATGAATCTGGTGATACCCTATAAACCTGGCTGGAGTCTCTCCCCACAGTCTCTCTGGCCTCATCTGATCCCGGCTGCTGCCTTAGCTCAGTCTCTCTCCCTTGGCTCAGTCTAACTCCTGCCCTTTGAATTAGTTTGTCTTTCCTTTTCGAGACAGGGTGTGAGTCAGGCTGGCTTTGAGCTCTGACTGAAGCGGAGAATGACCCTGAACTCCTGATCCTCCTGCCTCTCCTTCCCACGCGCTGGGGTCACAGGTATGAGCCACCCCGCCTGCTTTGTGCAGTGCAGAGGCTGAAGCTCAGGGCTCACACAGGCCGGGCAGGCGCTGGGCTGCAGAGCCCCAGCCCCAGCTCCTCTAGATCTTTCCTCAAATGCTACTTTCCCAGAACAGCTTTCTCTCATTTTTTTTTTTTTTTTTTTTTTGGTTTTTCGAGACAGGGTTTCTTTGTGTAGTCCTGGCTTTCCTGGAACTCACTCTGTAGACCAGGCTGGCCTCGAACTCAGAAATCCACCTGCCTCTGCCTCCCAAGTGCAGGGATTACAGGCGTGCGCCACCACACCCGGCTCTTTCTCTCATTTTATTCTTAAATTTATTTACTTTTTGTTTTATGTGCATAGGTCTTTTGGTTACACATAAGTCTGGTCATCACATGCATGCCTGTTGACCTCAAAGGTCAGAAGATGTTTTCGGAACTTCGAACTGCTTGTCAGATAAACATGTGGTGCTGAGAGCTGAACTGGGGACTTAATCACTGACCCATCTCTCTCTCGTCCTAGAACAGCTATTCTTGATCCTGCCCTGTCCTTTTAAAACTACATTTAGCTGGGCGGTGGTGGTGCACGCCTTTAATCCCAGCACTTGGGAGGCGGAGGCAGGCAGATTCCTGAGTTCGAGGCCAGCCTGGTCTACAGAATGAGTTCCAGGACAGCCGGAACTACACAGAGAAACCCTTTCTAAAAAAACAAACAAACAAACAAACAAAAAACAAAACAACAACAAAAAAACTACATTTTAGGTATTTGTAGGCACAGGAATGGCAAGGTCAAAGGTGTGGAGGTCAAAGGGCAACTGTGGAAGTTAGTTTCCCCTTCAGTTGTGCACGAGCCCCTTTACTGTGCCATCTCGCTGGCCCTTCCTCCCTCTTTACTTTTTTAAAAGATTTATTTATTTGTTTGTTTGTTTATTATGCTTATGGTGTTCTGCCTGCATGTTTGCCTGCAGGCCAGAAGAGGGCATCAGATCCCATTACAGATGGTGTGAGCCACCATGTGGTTGCTGGGATTTGAACTCAGGACCTCTGGAAGAGCGTCTTAACCTTGGAACCATCTCTCCAGCCCCAGGCCCCTGTCTCCCTCTTTTTTTTTTTTTTTTGGTTTTTTGAGACAGGGTTTCAGGCTGGCCTCGAACTCAGAAATCCGCCTGCCTCTGTCTCCCAAGTGCTGGGTTTAAAGGCATGTGCCACCACCCGGCCCCTGTCTCCCTCTTAAACTGAAACCTCCATGTCTTCCTCTCCTATTCTTTAGTTTATTTTTATTCTTAGCTGTTATAACTACATAATATATAATATAAAGGAATAATAAATATCTTATATATGAATGTTATTTCTGTTCCCGCACATACACTAACTAGAATGAAAGCTTCACAAAAGGAAGAATTTGTATTTTCACTGATGTTTCTTATTGCTCTCTTCCTAGTATATGGGATAGTGTCAAAACATAGTGTCTTTATCATTCATCTTTAGTTAACTAGGAAAAAATGGATGTCAAGTTCACTAGTTTATAGGATATTTTCTAGTTCTCATATAATATATCATATCCCATATTGCGATAAGGCATGGCTACACTATCTTTAAATTCATTTTAAGGCAATTCAGACAGACAAAGACTATAAATAACTTTGAGCCAGGCACTGTGGTGATGCAGGCAGGAGCTGAGGCCAGAAGACATTAGTGTGAGACCTCCCAGAGAGGTCTAACCCTAACCCTAACCCTCCCAGAGAGGTCTAACCCTAACCCTAACCCTCCCAGAGAGGTCTAACCCTAACCCTAACCCTCCCAGAGAGGTCTAACCCTAACCCTAACCCTTCCAGAGAGGTCTAACCCTAACCCTAACCCTAACCCTCCCAGAGAGGTCTAACCCTAACCCTAACCCTAAGACTTCTATCTCAAAACACATACACACACACACACACACACACACACACACACACCCCATCACCACCATCACCACCACCACCACAACCACCATCACCACCAACAACAACAACAAAGGAAGACCTGACTCTACTGCTTGTTGGCTAATTGTGGACCCGATGGTCCTCAGCATTAGTCATCCATAAAATGGACCAATATAAACTCTCTCTTTCCTATTGTAGAGTAGTTGTCATGATCAAATTAGGAAATGAATGTGGCAGCATTTAGGAAAAATCTAGGGCTGGGAATTTTACCTAGTGTGAATGGAGCACTGGGCTTGATCACCAGTAATACACAAAATTAAGTATTGTGGTGAATGACTATGATCCCAGCACACACACACACACACACACACACACACACACACACTTAGAAGGCAAAGACAGAAGGTTCAGAAGTTAAAGGTCATCCTCAACTAGTGAGTTCATGGACAGCCTGGGTTAGAGACTTTGTCTCCTAGCTCTATAAAGAAAACAGTCCAGGAAGTGTGGGAAATGTGCAGTCCAGGTCACTATCCTTTCTGATCCTCTACAGCAGCAGATTAAAACTTTCAAGCCGGTGGTGCTGGTGAACACCTTTTGTCCCAGCACTTGGGAGGCAGAGTCAAGTGGATCTCTGTGAGTTCAAGGCCCAGCCTGACCTACAGATCGAGTTCCAGGACAGGCTGGGAAACACAGAGAGAAACCCTGTCTAGACAAATGAAACAACAACAGAAAATAAAAATCCCCAAAACCTTTCAAAAAGCAGCTAGGCTTGGTGGCTTGGTGGCTTGGTGTGGTGGTGCACACCTTTGATCCCAGCACTTAGGAGGCAGGGACAGGTGAATTTGGGCCAGCCTGGTCTGAATACAGAGTGCCAGGTCAGAGAGAGAGAGAGAGAGAGAGAGAGAGAGAGAGAGAGAGAGAGAGAGAGAGAGAGAGAGAGAGAGAGAGAACACAAAGGGGGAGCAAAGGACAGTAAGAACGAGGAAAAGGAGGAAAAGGAGCATGAACAGAGCTGCGAGAGAGGTCTAACCTTAAGTCCTTTCCTTGTAATTTGTAGAACAAAAGGAACTGATACTCCTTATACTCAGGAGAGGAGCCTGGAATCTGTGGCCACCCAATCACCTTTGAGTGTGGCCTCTGCCAACTCCAACAGGGAAACCAAATCAGTAGCAGCTGCAAAACAACAACAAAACAGCTGGGACCCTGCAACACCTTTAATCCCAGCATCCAGGACACAGAGGCAGGCAGGCTTCTGTGAGTTTTAGGCCAGCCTGATCTATAAAGTGAGTTGCAGACAAGTCCGGGCTCCATAGTGAGATATTGTTTCAAAATCAATAATTAAACTTCGCTAAAAGTTACATTTGGTCTTTCTAAATCTTGCTTATTTCATTTATATGATTGTCAGTTCTGTTCTGTTTTATTGTGAATGTCATTAATTTCATTATTCTTTATAGTGGAATAAAAGTCCATTATACACCTGGCAGTGGTGGCGCATACCTTTGATCCCAGCACTTGGGAGGCAGAGGCAGGTGGATTTCTGAGTTCAAGGCCAGCCTGGTCTACAGAGTGAGTTCCAGGACAGCCAGGGCTACACAGAGAAACCCTGTCTCGAAAAAAAAAAAAAAGTCAATTATACAATACGAGCTCCATTTTCCTTATCCATTCGTCTATGGCTGGTTCCATATACTGGCTATTGAGAACAGGGCAGCAGTAAGCATGGACTCTTAAGGGTCTCTATGATTTGCTGACGTACTGTAGAATTTTAAGGCTTATGTTCCAGGAGTGATACAGCAGGTTCATGTAGTAGATTCATTTTTATATTTTGGGGAACTTTCCACACTAGATTCCACAGTGCTGAATCACACTATCTCAAAACAATTTTAATTTACATTTTCCTGATGGCTAAGGCTGTTGAACATTTTCTCAAATATTTATTGGTCATTTACATTTCTTCCTTTAAGAATTGTCATTTCGGGGGACTGGACAGACAGCTGGCTCAGCAGGTAAGAGCATTTGTTGGCTGCTCTCCCAGAGGTCCTGAGTTCAATTCCCAGCAACCACATCATGTGCCCTCTTCTGGTGTGTCTGAAGACAGCTACAGCGTAAATAAATAATTCTTTTTTTAAAATGTTGTTTTGATTCTTCAGCCCATTTGTTAACTATGATTTGAGGTTTTGGTGATTTTTTTTTTTTTTTTACTGTTCTTAGTAGACTCTAGATATTAATCTCCTGTATGTTAATTAGATAGTTAGCAAATATTTCCTCCCATTGGTCAGACTGTGTCTTCCCTGACAGTTGTTTCCTATGCTGTGCAGTTGCTTTTTAATTTCATCCTATCTGTTAATCCTCAAGGTTCTGTGCTGTATTGCTGAAACCCTCTTCAGAAGCCTTCCTGTCCATCTGTGTCTTGAAGCACTTGGCCTCTTTTCCTCAGACAATGCCAAAGTACCAGTTTTTTTGTTTGTTTGTTTGTTTGGGTTTTTCTTTTTTTTCTTTTTTGGTTTTTTGGATTTGGTTTCTTCGAGACAGGGTTTCTCTGTATAGCCCTGGCTGTCCTGGAACTCACTCTGTAGACCAGGCTGGCCTCAAACTCAGAAATCCGCCAGCCCCTGCCTCCCAGAGTGCTGGGATTACAGGCATGCGCCACCACTGCCCAGCTAGTACCAGGTTTTATGTTAAAGTCTTGATCCATTTTGAACTGCTGGCTACACAGGGACCCGTTAGGTTAGTGTGAAAGTAGTTAAAATACACATGCATACACATACACATACGCGCACACACACACACACATACGAAACACTCATGCATATTCTCACACACATACACACAAAGCACTCATGCACACATGTACTTTATTTTCAAATTTAGAGTCAGTGTCTCACTAAATTTTCTAGGCTA